>JASANE010002363.1:0-44555 GCA_030248225.1 Trileptium ribeirensis | reverse complement strand
ATTGGCATATTGAATTCGTAAATCAAAAAGCCCTCGTTGACGTTCACTAACCGATATCGGAAATTTAAACTAGAATTTTTGCACGATTCAATGTGTGATTTTGATAAAAGAATAACCACGGTATACGCACATAAAATGAGCCCACAAATTAAGCATGCATAGTTACATCAGTGACTTAGTAAAATGATTTAATCATTGAATGTTATTTTTGAGTCATTTAAAACTACAAATAGGCTTATTACATGTTATCAAACGAAAGAGTTCCAGGGTACGACCATCGACTATTTTGTCGAGTCAGGCGAGAGCACATGCTACGTATCGCAATCTCCATACTTAACAGTAGCGAGAATAGTTATACAAAAATCCAGTTTATGTATAAATAATACTTTGCATATACATTTATATGTGCACACTTCTGTATAGAAATAACTTATATCTGACGTCACGTTAACATTTTAACACCCGTGATAGTTTGTGTACCGTACAATGCATGTGAAACTTAGGTCTAATCTAATCCCGTTCTCACAAATGAAACCGGCGTACAACCACTGAGCGTTCTGGAAGCTGTACTCTGTTCTTTGAGGAACCTTGCAAAACGAGCGAATAACAACGTGCGTTCAAACGTACATCACGCGGCAAACTCAGCTAGGAAAATGTGCCTCAATATGCTGTGATACTAAATGGTAGAGTTAGAAAGAAAAGGTTATGTAGTCGGCTTATAAAATGAGCATTTTGTCTTTGTTCGTTAAATTAATATAGCAGTTGTCATGCAAATGCTGTTCGAGATGTCGCATTACATATTTTGTTTTCGATTTATTTATGATTTTAAGACATTCTATTTTCTCTTGAACCACTTAGTTAAGATTTATTTATAATATTCATATAAAACAAATTCGAAGTTACTGATATAGCGGACACAACCGAGCAGTTCCAAACGAAATTGCTCTCAATATTTCATAAATAAAATAATAAAAATATACTCAATTTACAAGTTAATCATGAATAGACACACGTTTTTTGCAGAATAAGGTTTGTAGGAATACAAATTAACTCACTTCTCTTATTACCACGGGCAACTTCAAGTGTATTGTAGCCAGCAGCAGTTAAATACTTTTCGTTTTGAAGACTAGTTGTCTTCTGCGGAATCAGGCAAAGTTCGAAGTTTTGCGTATCGAAATTCTTGTAATTCTTTCTACCTTTGATTTACCCTGTCCTGCCTGGAAACACAAGGTACAAGGTTAGGTTTAGGTTTTATTGCTGTTGCTTTGGTAGATTTGTTAGATTTTTCAGACACTTCGGATTCGATACTTTCTTCACTTTTGCTCGTTTCAAATAAGTTCTTAGCGTTAAAACATCAGTTAAGAATAGATGTTACCAAAGTCAGTGGAATTCGCGTAGGTTAATGTTGAATTGATTGATGTGCTATTAGTACTATTAAACATACGATCTATGTTTATTGGATTGTACTGCGGTTATAAGACACTCTTGACGGTGCAATAATCGTATCATTAGTTATCATTGGGTCTTATTGAAACAGCAATCTGATTATTCAACACTGTTCTATTACCAATTGTTGCATTCTGAGCATCAGATATATTATTGGACATCGCTAGGGTATTATTCGTAGTTTCGTTATTGCCTGGGAACATTGCATTACTGCTTTCACTAGCAATACTTGCATTCTGAACGTCAGATACTGTATAGGACATCGCTAGGGTATTCGTAGTTTCGTTATTCCCTGGGAACATTGCATTACTGCTTTCATTAGTTACAATTGAGTCTTCCATAACGTCAGTTTGATTATTCAACACTGTTACGTTCATAACGGTTCTATTTTCAACTTCTGATATATTATAAGACAATGCTATCGTTGCGTTCATCGTTTCATTTAACACAGACGAAACCGATAGTGTTGTGCCATTTGTGCAACATTACACTAACATCAGTTTCATTTTGGTTGACTTTCAACCGTGTTCTATTCATAGCTGTTCCATTTTTAGACTTTTAAATATGTTAGACATTGCTAGGGTATCACATTTTCATGGTTTCGTTATACATAGGCGACACCGATAGTGCGGTGCTATTTACCGACTTTGTCGCATTAATAACACCAAAGTCAGTTTGGTTTGCTGGATTGGATGTGTTAGATATTTCCAGGTTCGGTGACAGATCTAATTTGTTCATCACGTTTTGGTCACTTGATGTTTTAGTAGTGGTTGTTGTTGATGGCGTAGCTGTTGTGGTGGTAGTTGGTGAAGGTTTTCTAACCGTTGTACGTTTTGTTAATTGCGATACAGTGCTTGAAATTGTTGCCGAAGAGCTTGGTCGTAATGATGTCATCCTAGTTGCTGTAGCCGTTAACGGAACTTCTGTTGACGATCCTGAATTCTCAATAGTCGTTTGTTCTGTTGTTATTGTATCTTTTTCAGTTGTCGCAATGAGAGGTATTGGTCTAGGCGTTCTCGGTTTTTCATCCAGCGGGAATATTAGCTCGCTATAACTTTGGTAAACGTGACTGTGCTATCTCTGATTTTTTCCCACGTTGCCGCATCAATGCCGTAAGGTTTCAATCCTTTGTGAACCATTGCTCTGTAGCAGGCATTGCACGTATTATCTACAAAACAGTTTTCACTATAATGGTGTCTCTAATGCTTTATATTAGAACAGGCTACATTAAAACGAAAAAAGTAGGGCTATGGCATATTTACGGACCAGCTTCACAGTGAATGTTCTTAGTTTGTTTCTTTTCGGACATGCGAAATTTGTATTTGTGTCATTGTGTCTTGCGAAATACTTATAGACGTTGCACGTATTTTCTACAAAACAGTTTTAACTATAATGGTGGCTCTAACGACCTATATTAGAACAGTCTATGACAAATGAAATTACCTAGGATGGTAGCTTATTTACGGACCAGCTTCGCCGTGTACGCTCTTTCCAGTTTGTCTAATTGCGCGGACTGCAGCAAAATTTGTATTTGTGTCGATATTGTTTGCGCAGCAGGCATTGCACTTTTTATCTGCAAAGCAGTTTTCACTATAATGGTGTCTCTAATGCTTTATATTAGAACAGGCTCCATTAAAAAGAAAAAGTAGGGCTATGGCATATTTACGGACCAGCTTCGCGGTGAATGTTCTTAGTTTGTTTCTTTTCGGACATGCGAAATTTGTATTTGTGTCTTTGTGTCTTGCGAAATCTTTATAGGCGTTGCACGTATTTTCTACGAAACAGTTTTAACTATAATGGTGTCTCTAACGCCCTATATTAGAACAAGCTATGCCAAATAAAATAACCTAGGATGGTGGCTTATTTACGGACCAGCTTACCCGTGTACGCTCTTAATTTGTCCAATTGCATGACCTGCAGCAAAATTTGTATTTGTGTCGATATTGTTTGTGCAGCAGGCATTCCACTTTTTTTTGCAAAACAGTTTTCACTATAATGGTGTCTCTAACGCCCTATATTAGAACAAGCTATGCCAAATAAAATAAACTAGGTTGATAGCTTATTTACGGGACCAGCTTCTCCGTGTACGCTCTTAGTTTGTCTAATTGTCGCGGCCTGCATTTAAATTTCTATTTGTGTCGATATTGTTTGTACAACAGGCGTTGCACGTATTATCAGCAAAACAGTTTTCACTATATAAATGGTGCCTCTAACGCTCTATATTATAACAGGCTACGGCAAAGGAAAATAACTAGGGTGATGGCATATATACGGACCAGCTTCACCATGAAGTTTCTTAGTTTGTCTAATTGCGGACTTCAGCGAAATTTGTATTTCTGTCGATATAATTTGTACAGCAGGCATCGCACGTATTTTCCACAAAACAGTTTTAACTATAGTTTCATCTCTGACACCCTATATTAGAACACGCTACGCCAAAGGAAAAAAACTAGGTGATGACATATTTACGGACCAGCTTCGCCGTGAAGGCTCCTGGTTTGTCTTATTTCGGACTTCAGCGAAATTTGAATTTGTGTCGACATAATTTGTGCAGTAGGCATTGCACTTATTATCTGCAAAACAGTTTTCAGTATAATAGTGCCATTTAACGCTCTATATTAGAACAGACCACGTTAAAAGAAAAAACTAAGATTATCTACGGACCAGCTTCGCCTTGAAGTTTCTTAGTTTGTCTTATTTCGGACTTCAGCGAAATTTGAATTTGTGTCGACATAATTTGTGCAGTAGGCATTGCACTTATTATCTGCAAAACAGTTTTCAGTATAATGGTGCCATTTAACGCTCTATATTAGAACAGACCACGTTAAAAGAAAAAACTAAGATTATTTACGGACCAGCTTCGCCATGAAGGTTCTTAGTTCGTCTAATTGCGGGCTTCAGCGAAATATGTATTAGTTTCGATATAATTTGTACAGTAGGCATTGCACTTGTTATCTGCAAAACAGTTTTCACTATAATTGTACCTCTAATGCTGTATATTAGAAAAGGCTACGTTAAAAGAAAAAAAACTAGGGTGATGGCATATTTACGGATCACCTTCACCGTGAAGGTTCTTAGTTTGTCTAATTGCGCGGCCTGCATCTAAATTTGTATTTGTGTCGATATTGTTTGTACAACAGGCGTTGCACGTATTATCAGCAAAACAGTTTTCACTATAAAATGGTGCCTCTAACGCTCTATATTATATCAGGCTGCGTTAAAAGAAAAAACTAGGATTATTTACGGACCAGCTTCGCCATGAAGGCTCTTAGTTTGTCTAATTACGGATTGCAGCGAAACATGTATTTGCGTCGATCTAATTTGTATGCCCAGTAAATCTTAAAGCACGGCGAAATTCATGCTATTAATACGTATATTTGCATATTAGTCCGTAAAACTTTTGCAAACCAAGTGTTGTCGTCAACCACTACGGAAAACGTGTGCATACTACCTAAATTCGTAGGCGCATGATTATATTCTCAGTTGTTACAACGCGTTATACAACACGTTTTCAAGACTGAAATAAATTTAGTTCAGTTTTTTTATAAAGTTACCGTGACTGAATTTGTGTATTTGTTTATTTTTATGCAATTAAATTCGTTGATGCAGTACTTCTAATAACTGATACAATAACACAAATGTTTAGCGAATGGTTTCACGCTCTGTGAACCTATATAAATTTAAGGTATCAAAAATGTACACATGTCTTTGTTACTGATTTCTTTGATTTATCCCGCCACTTTCAAAGGCGTCTGCTCTGACGACTATTGCAAGTCCTACATATATTATGTGAAAATAACTTTCCCCTAATTGACATGATCATGGCCTGAACTGCTGTCGAATGGTCGCGCGGGCTACAACGAATAACGTGCTAAACTTATATCATTGCCTTAGAGCTGTTGTTTCTATAAATCAAACAATATCAATATGTGGCTGTTAAATTATCAAGTAACAACGAATTAGCTCAGTAATTGAGTCTCTGTTTAGTAAATGACTGGTGCATAGGGGTCGAAGGTCCGTTTGCTAAAAGGTAGACTGTCGGCGCGGGGGTAGACTTCATGGGAGGTCCTCGGGTGGGAAGACCCCATCGACTTGCCAATATTCTGTAAGTTTCGCCAATTTTACTGCAATATTTGCCGAATTACCAAAATTTTCCTAATTTTTGCTGATAAAATTTCTGTTAAAATAGTGCCAGGATTTATCAAAACTTTTGTGATATTGGTACGCGTAAATAACACCACTGATGATTTCGGCTATAAGCAGCTACGCTGATCAGGCTTTAAATCATCATAGCCACAACAGACGTGAACTCGTATTAACTATTTCCAGATTTATGTTGTGGTGGGGTTAGCTGCTATTAGTTTTGGCAACCTATTTAGCATCTCAAACGAACGCATTTTAACCGTTTCATGCCTGAATTTGTGCATATTGCAATGTTTGACAAAGTTGAGCTTCTCCAGTGTCTGAACGTGGGTTGTAAGAGTGAAAACAGCATTGCCAAACCATAGCATAGTTTACTAGCATTTGCGCGGTGCCTCATAGAATGAAACAACGCACTTTCAAACGTACCTAGTGCTACAAACTCAGTTAAAGCAATTCAACACGACGTGCATTGGGTTACATTGGGAATGGAAGTGTTAAAAATGTCTAAGCTGTTATTTTTCCTTCACATATTTTACAATACATATTGTACCGTTGTTTTTGTTAGCAGGTACAATCTAACTGTAGCGGTGGTTTCGTTGTTGTATAAGACAGCTTATAGTAACTGTTACAGGACTTTTCACGGATAAGTCTGTAAATATGATCTGTGATTAGCAATTGAAATTCATAGTACCATTTCGCCAAGAAAATGTTACTTACCGCACAGCAACAGCAAATAAGCTATCCGAATAATCCCAGCCAACACCTGTGGCAGTAATCGATGAATTGAAGTCATAATGCTTAATATAATAAACTATCGCTTGACTTGCGATTTGATCAGTTTAGTTTGAAGTATTGTTCATGTTGTCGTTGAAATAGCTTATTTTTGAAAGTCGTTAGAAAAAGTCACGGTCAGACGCCAAAATATAAAGATGAATTATAATTTTCTAAAATAAGTCCTCCAACAAATTTCGTAAGGAAAATAGTTTTAAATTGAAATTATAATTTCAAAGAATCCCATTGGCGTAGCGTAGTACCTGTGTTGACGCTCCGGTTAAATCTTTATTTAGCTGAAATTCGCTTGGAACGATAGGAAGAAATTGTTTGGCGAAACCATAATTATGGTTTGAACGCACAGCTCATTTGTATAGTATGAATGTACTTCTATACTATCACAAATTAAACTATAACATTGTTTTACATAACAGATGGGTATAAATCTTTTAGATTTTTGTCAATCTCGTCGGCATAAGAATATAGAGTTTTCAATAATTAAGGCTAAGTACATACCGTAGGACAAATATTTGGCGAAAACTGGCTAAATGCAAAATGCAACAATGTAAATAGCAAAATGAATGAATGAATAGATTAAAGACTAAAATTTATGGATAAATGTAAACAGACAGTGATTATTATATTTGATTATTGGTTGTAAAGAGGCACATGGATTCATACCGATAAAGCACATCGAAATTTAGATATGGTTGAGATTACATGGAGTGCGACACCACATTAGTTTCACAGCCCATTAAATATACAGTTAAGTGTATAACTGTCAAAAAATTACTTTAAAATACTTAACAATGCATTTATAACAGCCATTTGCTTATTGTGTATAACTATCATCAGTTATTTTGTTGACGTATTAATATTTGCTACACTACACGTTAACTAACTTCTATACTTACTAACATAACCCACAAACGTAAACTAGTGTAATATTTAGCGTTCGTCGGCCGAGTCGATAAAAATATCTGTCTTTAGCAAAAATTTGCTACTGCAAGTTGTTAGATAAGCGTATTTTGAGTACGTAACGTAATCATATGGCTGTGGCACTGTAGCAAAATTCGAAACATTGATGTGGGGCCGTGGTATGTCAGTGTTGTGTTGGAGTGCTCAAACCAAACATCGGCTCCATGTTTTATGACAACAAGCAAAATTTTGATTAGCCTTTTAAAACCAAGTTTTGTTGGACATTGTTGATAAAATGGAGCCGGCGCCTGGAATGGAGTCAAATGGCATGATTGCAATTGCTTTACGCAAATCACTGCCACGTCTGGTAAGGAACATCGTAAAGCCCGCGAATAACAAAGCTCGTGCGAGCGTACAACATACCATTCTACTAACAGATGCCTTAGCAATCATTACATATTTTTACGATTTTTACAAAAAATATTCATCAAATGGATGTATGGATACGCAGATTTCAGCGGTACGCTCTTACAAATATTAATGTAACAGCTATAGACTAACAGGAATAAGTGGCGTTAGTTCGCTGACTTGCTTGACCTACCATGTCACGGTATAAGCGAATCACTATTCGTTGTTTGTTGTAATACTTTATCTATGCTTGTAAGTACGGAGGATTACGTTGATAGGGAACTTAAAAGTAGTGCGAAAACAAATATTATAAGAACACAAAACAATTTCGAAAAATCTCTGTTGTCGACAGACAGCGCAAATTGTAATCAAGCCAGGTAAATATTTCACAATATGGACAAATATCTTTTTAATAAGACTTTGATGAGATAATTGCAAAGTCTCAGAACACTAGTAGTTATAGATATAGCAATTATTTTGCTCGCACAACGTCGGCTTAACTAAACCTTTCTGCACAAGTCGCGAGCATATGGTATGACTTGCTTTTAGAACTGCAAAAGCTAACGCGTCACCTGATGACGTTTGTCCTGTTTTACCCATTGAACAAGAAACAAGCAGCCTGTCAGTGGCATATGTCTATTCACTAGTCGCATATCTTTCAAACTGTCAACCACATATGTGTAACCTGGATGAACAAGAATTGTTATGTTGATTGCTGATATCTTTACAAATATAAAAACCATAATAACGTTATAATGCTGTCGCGATATGGAATCTAGTTCTTAGGTGCCAAGACCAAACAGTATAAACTGTCAGTCGCATCAAAACTTCATGATGGTTTTTTCTAGAAGAGTGTGACATTCGGTCTTAGTCATGTGCTTTCCCCTAGATGATGATGTTGCTACCTTTCGGCTCACACCAAAGGATTCCAGAGGGCGTATCAACGAGCTCCTCTAGAGGTAGTGACAACCCCCTCCCCCGGCGGCGTCGCTCCGATAGGGCATTAGGGGCATAATCCCTTTATCTCTCCATGATCATGTCTGATGTTCTCGACGTCGTAGTGAAAATTCCCTTTATATTAGAATGTGCTTGTTACCATAGTTTGTTTGTTTAGCCAGCATCACAAATGCCGCCTAGCTGCCGTTCACAAATTGCCATAGTTCTGAAGAAACGATGTCTTTAAATCAACAATTGATACCGAGGGGCGAAGCGGTTATTTCCGTTCCTTGGCAAGAATTTGCCAGTCTTCTGATGTATTAATATAGTTTCTTTAATACCCCCAACCAGTTATGTTGAGAGGGTATCAGCAACACCCTACGTCAATACTAAAATTTCACATGCTGTCTGGCATACCGCCAGTTTCCGGTGTAAAACGTAGACTAATTACTGCACTCTTAAATTATTACACGTACATGTATATGAGTTTATCCTTCCGGTATAATAAAAAGATACATATGTATTCAATGGCGCAAATCTGTCCTAAACATTGGGGGGGGCCCAAGGTACCCATATTTGGTATACATAAAACATTATATGTTTAAATTTTTGTTAAATGTATCAACTCCAGTATTTACTCCTTATACACTTTGTAGAACTCCTGTCGGTAGTAGTCTTCAGCTGTTTGGTGGCAATGAGCAGCCGAGGAACCAGCGTAACGAGGATTTGCCTGTCGCTGCCTCGGCAAAGTTATAGGACACAAATCTAACTCTTCGCATTTTGCCTGTGCTTCCGAAAATAGCCTGTGAAACACAGTCTCATTTCTCTGGGATCTGAGATCTTGAATGACCATGTGCACAGCTGTGCTCATGCCTGAGACAGTCTGAGTAGAACCTTGAACAGCAACGTTTAAACATTCAAGCGGCTCAATGACAAACATTGCAATCTTCAGGCCCAAATAGGTGGTCCCTTTTTCAAAGCGCTCAGATAGACCTCGCGCTTGAGAAGCCGCAGAACCTCTTAACAATTCACCAAGTTCGGCCAAGGAAAGGCAGGCGGCGTTGTACTGTGATAACAATTGCGAGACAGCTGGGCCTTGGACGGTCCAACGAGTGGGGCAGAGCGGCTTTAGCCGACGGGTTGAACCAGGAGCTGCTTGGGCTGTGTCGGCGAATATGCTTCGATACTTGGAGCTGCGGCCGTGCAGCGTTCCCACCTCGTTAACCATTCCCAGACAGTCGTTGACAAAATTGGACGAAGAAATGGCCTGCTGCAGCACAAGATTAACGCAGTGAGCGCCGCAATGCACGTACAACGCAAGCGGCTGGTCAGCTTTTATTCGTGTTTGAGCTCCGCTGTAGACCCCGCTCATATTGGCCGCACCGTCATAGGCTTGTCCTCTAAGTTTGTCCAAGGGCAAATTTAAACGCACCAACACGTCTTTAATCATTTTGGCCATAGTTTCAGACGTCTGGTCCGAAACTGCATAAAATCCGACGAAGTCTTCGCGAGCTTGAAGGTCGTTGTCGACGTGACGCAAGCATATGCTTTCCTGCTCAGTTCCGTTGACGTCCTGAGTTCCATCCACAATGATAGCATAGGATGTTTCGCCAATCTCAGATCGAATTTGCCGGACAATTCTATGCCCAAGCATGTCCAGTACTTCATTTTGCGAGCTCCAGCTGGTAAAGCTTGTAGTGCGGTCGAGCCAGGCCTTCATTGCAGGAGATTCCCGGGTACGCAGCAGCAAAAGTTGCTTGAAATTGCCTTCTTCGTTTTCATGTCCACGAAAGGCGAGGCCCTGTCGTGCAAGGTATTGGACAGAAGTAATAGTGTTAGTTAGACAAGCCAGAGCCACCTTGCGGCCCTGGTTGATTTGTTCTGAAAGCAGCGAATCGACTGGTGTAGAGACTTGTTTCAATTGCTGCATGCTGAAACGGTGGCAGCCGCTGTTCTCGTGTGAGTCAAACCGGCTCAAGGCCTTTTTCCAGTTGCTGAACCCTTCTGGCGTCTCCATCGGGTGCTCTGCTGGCGGTCTCGCATGACGAAACTGAGAGAGGCGCTGACGTAGTAGGCTGTGTTGACGGTCCTGGAAGCTGAAGCTCTATAGTCACGTCAGATGTATCCTTTGGGGGAGTGTCAACAGCAACGGGCGGCTGAGTTATATTATCTGTAGTCTGTGAACCGGTAGCCGAGGTTGAGGATTGGTCATCTGGCTTCTTCAGCCGTTTATAAAATTTATGCAAGGTTGCCATCGATTTAAATGTCACTATATATCATTGATTGTATAGCTAATGATAACGCTTCTCTAAAACAACAAAGAATAAAAATCACATTTTAGAAACAATAATTTTGCGATTTGAGATTTGGTCCAGTAGATACGTGAAATTTTTGCTGTCGGCACAGCGAATTAGTGGGGGGGCCCGGGCCCCCCTGGCCCCCCCAGGATTTGCGCCTATGTATGTATTCATGTACATATGTATACCCTCGGCCAATGCAATTTTCCCAATAATGAAGACTCACACATTGGAATGCAGAAGCTCTAGAAGCTGAAAACATTTCAAGGAATCGGCATTTATAATTTTGCAATACTGACTCCTATCCAAAATCACCAACTCACCAGTGCCGGGTATTTTGTTCTAGAAGCTTGCAATTTTGGCGTTCTGCCAAAAATCTGATTCATGAAAAGAATACAATAGGTTGAGTATTTGAACTGTTATATCAGATTGACTTCTGTACTGATGTACCGTTCCTTTCTGAACTGACCGTTCTTGTCATCTCTCTGCTTTTTGGAAGTCCTCACTTTGGAATGGAAAACCTCTAGAAGCTGAAAACATTTTAAGCAATCAGCATTTATGATTTTCCAATACTGACTACAATCCAAAATCGCCAACCAATCAGCGCTGGGTATTTTCTTCTTGAAGCTTGCAATCTAGGCTTTGTGTCAAAAACCTTATGCACGAAACTTTTCAATCAGTATGACATGATGTTCCTTTCTGTAATGGTCGTTCTTACCATCTCTCTGGTTTTTGAAGGGCAACGTCGATCGCTAGACAGTTGCCAAATTGTTTCGCGTCGTCGTGTAGTGAATTTTGCTTGCTATATGAAACGCTCTAAAGCGACGCGTGGGAATGCAGGTCAGTAATTCATAGAATATGGATTCAAATACTAGTATAAGGGGAAGCTTCTCAAGGAAGCTACATCGAATCCTCAATTTTACTAACGCAAACTAACAAAACACGATAACATTTGCGAAATGTTAAAGAACATTGATACCGTTGTTCAACGAAGTTCAGGGCGTATTGTCAAGCAATCGGTTCAGCTCCGTCTTCATTTAATGCGGTACATAGGGCTACCTGGGTCTGCGTACAAGCCTCTCACATAACCAACTCAAGCCAAATAGTCTGCCGTCCAATGATCAAAACAGTAATAAATATATTTTCCGTGTGCAGTATTATAGGTTCTGCCCGAAGGTTCATACCAGTACCAATTCTGCTGGTTTTATCAAAGTACGAGGAAAATGTACAAACTCAAATTTCAAATATCATTTTTCCGGTCCAAGACATATTTAACATATTTAATAACTCATCAACATTGGCGTAAGCGTTATATCTTATGAAGGGGGAAAGATAGCCTCTCCTCGTAAATATGAAGGAAGCATCAGATGAACAAGTATTCGATCTAATACTCTATAAAGGACATTAAACGTATATAAAGATTAAGATTGATTACCATATAAAGAAATATGATACTAAGGACGGCAGTACTTGGTCAACGATGTCTTCTTCCCCGATATTCGCAGACAGATTGGATAAACATGATGAAATGTGTAAAAAAATTACTATATATATTTGGAAAAAGCTTAGATTGAACTGAAATAGGAGAACATGGCACAACACCACGATCTATATGTAAAGACTGATATTTTATTATTATGTGATGAATTTAAAAGTTTAACAAATTTTGTTACCGATAATTATAAGTCGAGCCATTAGATTAGGTACCGGTCCCAAGGGGTAGATGGAATGTTTGTGTCCAGCCTGGCCGACAAAGTGATAAGAGGTGCGGCGCGGACGATGTCAAGCGTCAGCTAGCCAGGGGCGTAGCCAGAAAATTCGAACTGGGGGCACCAAGTCTTTCTGGAGGGGCACAAAATCCGAACTGGTGGGCCCCAAGGCTTTCTGAAGGAGCACACTTTTGCTGTAAATTCGAACTGGGGGGGGGGAGGCACGGCCCTCCGTGGCCCCCTTTGGCTACGCCCCTGCAGCTCGCCCAACAACAACAGAATTATGCGGCGTTCACGTTATAATGTCCCCAACGTTTGGAACCTATGTACCCCACATAGTGTCAGACACACTGTTGACAACAGGGTGTCTTACACACCCCCATGTTTTTAATAAATTTTTTCAACGATAGCTAGTTACGCGTATTACAACTTGCCGACAGTGTCAGGCACACCGTGTCTTCTGGCAGTTTTATTGACACTGTTCGGAATTATTTGAGCAATGTTCATATGGGCTAGATACCAATATCGAGAATTTAGGAAAAACTTCACGGGACAGTTGACTAATAAACCGCATTCGCTACAGACGGTGTCCGTTATAGTTAATTCGCGCCAAATTGGTAGCTAAGGGTGTGTATGACACTGTCTAGAAAAAATTTAGTAGCTAAGGGTGTGTCGTACACCCTCGGCATTTTATTTACAGTATGGGTGTCACCCTGACTGTCTATACGGTAGGGTCGCGACTACAGGGGGTCAAAAGTTCCAAACAGCGGGGACATTATAACGTGAACGCCGCATTACCTATGAAATAAAAGCCGTACGGTAAGTGGCCCAACAGCTGTGGAAGCTTGAATCGTGGCTCATCGTGCAACAGCACAACCGATGGACGCAATCAAATTCAAGACGCCACTTAAACCACCCAAAAGTCAATCCGCAAGCCGGAATGATGGAAAATGCTGGTATCACGCGAATTTCGTAGCCGAAGGAACGAAATGCCGCGAACTGTATTCAATGGCGGGAAACGACATCACGGGACACTGGCCACGACAAATGGTTCCACCGCTTTCAAACCCAAACTATTCTTCTTCGTCGTGACTCGTAACTGTGGGCGCCGCTTCTTTATCAGTACTGGAGTCCAATTCAGCATCATGAGGGCCACACACGAAGATCGACACGGTAGCTCAGCAAATCTTCTCCTGCAAGCAGCGAATAATTCGACGATCAAAACGTACGGTCAATGGTCCTTCACCATCAATCTCGGGTTCAAGCGGCTCCTTCGATGGGTATTTAGGCATTGCTGATGTCAGTCAATCAGTCATCGGCGCGGACCTTGTCGATAATTTCGATCTGGTCCCAGACCTCAGCGGATCCCGCTTGTACGATGGTGTCACATGCTGATCCATTCGAGGAGCACAAGCGCAAATCGGGTCATTGAAACTGACCGTCCCTGTGTCCGATTCAGCGCCCCAACTCGATGAAATCCTCAAACAATTCTCTCGAATCACAACTTCATCCGACTTCACTTCGGAGGTCCGCAACGGCGTGAGCCATCACAGCGAGACGCAAGGTCTTCCGGTCAACAGCTGCCCACGGCGCCTGAATCCCTACAATCTGAACACAGCAAAATACGAATCTGATCACGTGCTGGAACTCGGAATCATCAGAACTTCAAAATCCTGCTACTTAACGTTGCTTCACATGGTTCCGACGTAGAATGAGGATTGGAGGATTTGCGGAGACTACCGGGCCCTCAACAAACAACCGTCGCGGATCCCTATCTAATACCGCACTTCCAAGATTTCGCAGTATGGTTGTCGGGCAAATCCTCTTTCTCCAACATCGACCTTGTCTGGGCTTACCGTCAAATCTCCTTGGGTGAAGATGGTGTTCCCCAAACTGCGGTTACCACACCATTCGACCTCTTCGAATTCGTCTGGAAGCCGTTCGGAATCCACAATACCGCAGAAGCATTCCAACGATTCATTGACCAGATCGTCCGACGCATAGATTTCTGCTATGCCTACCTCGACCATATCCTGTCTGCCAGCACAAACAACGATGGAAACTGCAAGCCCATCGAAACGCTGTTCCAACGTCTGGATGAACAACTATTAATGCTCAAAAGTGCGCGTTTAGGATAAATTCGCTGCAATTCCTTGGCCACTGCGTCGGCGTCAAGGGGATCCGACCGCTTGTTTCGAAGGTACAAGTTATCCGAGGGTTCGAACAAAGCGGAAACTCTAAGAATTCCTCTGAATGGTCAACTTCCACCACCGATTAATCCCACACTGCCCAGACATCACAATGCCCCTCAATGCCCTCGTTCGCGAATCAAAGACCGCAAAATCGATCCAATAGACTAAATCAACAATAGCATCGTTAGAGTCGTGTAAGCAGACCCTCACGAAAGCAACGTTGCTTGTTCACCCGGTGTCCAACGCGTTGCTCAACATCGCAGTGGATGGTTCAAACATTGCAATCGGTACTGTCCTTCAACAACAAACGAACCGACGATGGCAACCATTTGTTTTCTCGTCGAAGAAGATCACGCTGGCCGAAACTCGATACAACACGTCTACTCGGGAGCTCTGGCCGTCTGCGAATCAATCAAACACTTCCGGCACATGGTCTATGGACGACATTTCTTCGTTATCACAGACCACAAGCCTCTAACGTTCGCACTTAAATCACGGTCCGAGCGGCAGTCACCAAGGGAGAGCCACCACCTGTCGTTCATTGACGAATTTATAACGAATATCCGACACATTAGTAGAACAGACAACGGTGCCACCGATACCCTGTCTTGAATTATTCACTTGGCCACACTAATCAACTATGAATAACATATACAGCTCAACGCGATGACGGAGAATTGACAGCGCTGCGACAGCGTAACGATACAACAATGTCATTCGACGAAGTGCTTATCCCATTTGCCATCAAACCGATCATTTGCGATACCTCGACCGGAAACGCTAGACCCTTCCTTCGGATTGATTTTAGATGAGCCGCATTCGATTCACTGCACCCCTTTCTCAACCAAGAGTCCGCGCTTCTGAGCGGTTTGTGTCCGAACCATTCGCGTGGTCAATCATCAACCGGGATATACGTCAATGGGCCCTTTGCTGTGTTCCCTGTCAAAAGTCAAAAATCCATCGCCACACCATTGGATCTCGGGATATTTGCAAACGCCAACCACGGCTTATCAATATCGACATTGTCGGTCCTCATCCACTATCCAACGGACATTCTTTTCCTACATTTTCATGATAATCGATCGCTTAACTCAATCGTCCGAAGCAATTCCGATCCCTCATATCACCACAGAGACAGTTGCGCGGGCCCTTCTTGATGGCTGGTTGGCCCGATTCGAAGTTCCCTCGTACATTACAACGGATAGCGATCGCCAGTTCGAATCCTAGCAGTTCATGTAGCTTTTCCGAATTCTCGAAGCGACTCAATTGCGGACCACGGCCTATAACCGAAGCGCTGCTGGGTTGGTGGAACGATTTCATCGGCAACTAAAATGCGTCGATGAAGGACCAATCAAGCAATCAAAGCTAGACGGAGGTGCTGCCGCTGGTCCTGCTTAGTATTCTTTAGGCCATCAAGCCCGACATCAATGCATCTTGCGTGGATATGGTGTACGGAACAAGCCTGTGCTTACCTGGAGAAATGGCGGATCAGAATTTGCGACAGGTGCCCTCGAATTTGCCGTCATTTGCAGCCCGCCTTCGCCTTGATATGCATAACATCGCGCCGACGACAACGCGACGTGGCGAGCTAGGCTCCTACATGCCAGGGGATCTAAATGCTGGTGAATTCAGTTTCGTCCGCGCCGATTACGTTCGGAGACGACAGTAAGCTCCATACAATAGATCCTATCTCGTTATCATGGGTTTCGATAAACATTTCATCGCGGAGCTGCCGGACAAAGCTCAATCAGTATCAAGCGACCGCCTCAAACCACCCCACATCAAATGCGCCATCGATCCACCGGTTACGGCGTCGAAGATTCAAAATCAGAATAATGATCGCTAATGACAGAAGGAGATGATAGATGGTATGTTAAGTTTACTCATGCATCGCATACAGTTAGTTCAGTTGAAGAACAGTTCAGTAGAAGTCCAAGGTTTTTATGCGCTAGTAAACTTAATCTGCGCCCACCGTTTATACTATTTTGTTATTAAAAACTGCGTTATTTAGCTCCGCCTATTCAAGCAAAAATTGCTATTTTTTGTTAGCGAACATCGAAATTGTTTCAGAACTAAATTTTATCGCTTTTGAATTGAAAAGGGTTATTTTCGCGAATAATAAACGACAAACCACGAGACTCCTTCGTTTATGCCGCCGCCTTTACTTTGAATTTGTTCGCGAACAGAGGCGAATCCTAAGTGAAAACCACCAATTGACATGGGACAGGTATTGGTTGATATCAATCCAAAATTTAGTGCTAAGGTGATGAATCCAGTTCTTAATTGTTCCATAACAATGAATGGGTATTCGACTCTAGCTTTACAAAACAAGATAGTCAGTGGGCGCAGGTTAAGTTTATTTGCAGATTAATAATGTAGCACTTAAAATTGCTAGAAAATATCATTTCACAATGTTCATGTCAATAGTATGTGTTATTAAGTATTATCTATATCAACACATTTTCTGTACAATCTGTCACACAGTTTAAAATTCGGAATATGTAAAGAAATAAGCGCCTCCAGATGGGGCACTGGGAGCCGTGCTCCCTCCACTTATGGACAGTGCACACTAGTTTACAACTGCGACAAAAATCGAATTGATTTCAAATGCAACTTTCGCATTATTATGCTGAATAGACCCCATAATGAGTCGTTGCCCGCCCAGATAGAATTCTTTGGCGACGCCTCTAATGTAAGACTGTTTTTGCGCTACTGTAGTCCAAATCTTGAACACTAGGGTAAAGGCAAATTTTCAAAATTTGACACGAAGCATTTGGGTCTTCTCTTTCATTAGGCAACTCTCTCAATACCACCTAACTACACAAACCTAATGAAAGAGAAGACCCAAATGCTTCGTGTCAAATTTTGAAAATTTGCCTTTACCCTAGTGTTCAAGATTTGGACTACAGTAGCGCAAAAACAGTCTTACATTAGAGGCGTCGCCAAAGAATTTCTAATCTGGGGGCGGGCAACGACTCATTATGGGGTCTATTAAGCATAAGAATGCGAAAGTTGCATTTGAAATCAATTCGATTTTTGTCGCAATACTGAAACTAGTGTGCACTGTCCATAAGTGGAGGGAGCACGGCTCCCAGCGCCCCGATCTGGAGGCGCTTATTTCTTAACATATTCCGAATTTTAAACTGTCAGACACATTGATGATAAAAAGGGTGTTGATATAGATAATACTTAATAACACATACTATTGACATGAACATTGTGAAATGATATTTTCTAGCAATTTTAAGTGCTACATTATTAATCTGCAAATAAACTTAACCTGCGCCCACTGACTATCTTGTTTTGTAAAGCTAGAGTCGAATACCCATTCATTGTTATGGAACAATTAAGAACTGGGATTCGATTCACTGTTAGCACGAAATTTGTGGATTGATATCAACCAATACCTGTCCCATGTCAATTGGTGGTTTTCACTTAGGATTCGCCTCTGTTCGCGAACAAATTCAAAGTAAAGGCGGCGGCATAAACGAAGGAGTCTCGTGGTTTGTCGTTTATTATTCGCGAAAATAACCCTTTTCAATTCAAAAGCGATAAAATTTAGTTCTGAAACAATTTCGATGTTCGCTAACAAAAAATAGCAATTTTTGCTTGAATAGGCGGAGCTAAATAACGCAGTTTTTAATAACAAAATAGTATAAACGGTGGGCGCAGATTAAGTTTACTAGCGCATAAAAACCTTGGACTTCTACTGAACTGTTCTTCAACTGAACTAACTGTATGCGATGCATGAGTAAACTTAACATACCATCTATCATCTCCTTCTGTCATTAGCGATCATTATTCTGATTTTGAATCTTCGACGCCGTAACCGGTGGATTATGGCGCATTTGATGTGGGGTGGTTTGAGGCGGTCCTTGATACTGATTGAGCTTTGTCCGGCAGTCCGCGATGAAATGTTTATCGAAACCCATGATAACGAGATAGGATCTATTGTATGAGCTTACTGTCGTCTCCGAACGTAATCGGCGCGGCGAAACTGAATTCACCAGCATTTAGACCCCTGGCATGTAGGAGCCTAGCTCGCCACGCGCGTGCGCGGGATTATGCATATCAAGGCGAAGGCGGGCTGCAAATGACGGCAAATCTCTAGGGCACCTGTCGCAAATTCTGATCCGCCATTTCTCCAGGTAAGCACAGGCTTGTCCGTACCCGATTCCACGCAAGATGCATTATGTCGGGCTTGATGCCTAAAGAATACTAAGCAGGACCAGCGGCAGCACCTCCGCTAGCTTTATTGCTTGATTGGTCCTTCATCGACGCATTTTAGTTGCCGATGAAATCGTTCCACCAACCCAGCAGCGCTTCGGTTATAGGCCGGGCCGCAATTGAGCGCTTCGAGATCGGAAAAGCTACATGAACTGCTAGGATTCGAACTGGCGATCGCTATCCGTGAATGTACGAGGGAACTTCGAATCGGGCCAACCAGCCATCAAGAAGGGCCCGCGAACTGCTCTGTGGGATATGAGGGATAAAATTGCTTCGGACGATTGAGTTAAGCGATCGATTATCATGAAAATGTAGGAAAAGAATGTCCGTGGATAGTGGATGAGGACCGACAATGCGATATTATAAGCCGTGGTTGCGTGCAAATATCCCGAGACCAATGGTGTGGATGGATTTTGACTTTTGACAGGGAACACAGCAAAGGGCCCATTACGATATCCCGGTTGATATGACGCGAATGGTTCGGACACAAACCGCTCAGAAGCGCGGACTCTTGGTTAGAAAGGGGTGCAGTGAATCGAATCGGCTCATCTAAAATCAATCCGAAGGAAGGGTCTAGCGTTTCCGGTCAGGATCGCAAATGATCGGTTTGATGGCAAATGAAACAAGCACTTCGTCGAGTACCATTGCCGTGTTGTTGCGTCGCCGCAACTCTGTCAATTCTCCGTCATCACGTTGAGCTGTATATGTTATTCATAGTTGATTAGTGTGGCCAAGTGAATAATTCAAGACAGGGTATCGGTGGCACCGTTGTCTGTTCTACTAATGTGTCGGATATTCGATAAATTCGTCAGTGACCGACAGGTAGCGGCTCTCCCTTGGTGACTGACGCTTGCACCGTGATTGATGTGCGAACGTTAGTGCGTGTGATCTGTGATAACATAGAAATCTCGTCCTTCGATCATGTGCCGGAAGTGTTTGACTGATTCGCAGACGGCCAGAGCTCCCGAGTAGACGTGATGTCTCGAGTTTCGGCCAGCGTGATCATCTACGACGAGAAAACAAATGGTTGCCATCGTCGGTTCGTTTGTTGTTGAAGGACAGTACCGATTGCAATGTTTGAACCATCCACTGCGATGTTGTGCAAGGCGTTGGACATCGGGTTAACAAGCAACGTTGCTTTCGTTAGGGTATGCTTACACGACTCGAATGATGCTGTTGTTGATTGAGTCCATGGAATAGAGTTTGGGTTCTTAGATTCGCGAACCAGGGCATTGAGCGGCATCGTGAAGTCTGGGCAGTGCAGGATGAATCGGTGGTGGAAGTTGACCATTTCGAGGAATTCTTAGAGTTTCCGCTTTGTTCGAACCCTCGGATAACTTGTACCTTCGAAACAAGCGGTCGGATCCCGTTGGCGTCGAAGCAGTGGCCAAGGAATGGCAGCGAATTTATCCTAAACGCGCACTTTTGAGCATTAATAGTTGTTCATCCAGACGTTGGACAGCGTTTCGATGGGCTTGCAGTTTCCATCGTTGTTTGTGCTGGCAGACAGGATATGGTCGAGGTAGGCATAGCAGAAATCTATGCGTCGGACGATCTGGTCAATGAATCGTTGGAATGCTTCTGCGGTATTGTGGATTCCGAACGGCTTCAGACGAATTCGAAGAGGTCGAATGGTGTAGTAACCGCAGTTTGGGGAACACCATCTTCACCGAAGGAGATTTGACGGTAAGCCCAGACAAGGTCGATGTTGGAGAAAGAGGATTTGCCCTACAACTCATACTGCGAAATCTTGGGAAGTGCGGTATTAGAGAGGGGATCCGCGACGGTTGTTTGTTGAGGGCCCGGTAGTCTCCTGCAAATCCTCCAATCCTCATCCTACGTCGGAACCATGTGAAGCAACGTTAAGTAGCAGGATTTTGAAGTTCTGATGATTCCGAGTTCCAGCACGTGATCAGATTCGTATTTTGCTGTGTTCAGATTGTAGGGATTCAGGCGCCGTGGGCAGCTGTTGACCGTAAGACCTTGCGTCTCGCTGTGATGGCTCACGCCGTTGCGGACCTCCGAAGTGAAGTCGGATGAAGTTGTGATTCGAGAGAATTGTTTGAGGATTTCATCGAGTTGGGGCGCTGAATCGGACACAGGGACGGTCAGTTTCAATGACCCGATTTGCGCTTGTGCTCCTCGAATGGATCAGCATGTGACACCATCGTACAAGCGGGATCCGTGAGGTCTGGGACCAGATCGAAATTATCGACAAGGTCCGCGCCGATGACTGATTGACTGACATCAGCAATGCCTAAATACCCATCGAAGGAGCCGCTTGAACCCGAGATTGATGGTGAAGGACCATTGACCGTACGTTTTGATCGTCGAATTATTCGCTGCTTGCAGGAGAAGATTTGCTGAGCTACCGTGTCGATCTTCGTGTGTGGCCCTCATGATGCTGAATTGGACTCCAGTACCTGATAAAGAAGCGGCGCCCACAGTTACGAGTCACGACTAAGAATAATAGTTTGGGTTTGAAAGCGATGGAACCATTTGTCGTGGCCAGTGTCCCGTGATGTCGTTTCCCGCCATTGAATACAGTTCGCGGCATTTCGTTCCTTCTGGCTACGAAATTCGCGTGATACCAGCATTTTCCATCATTCCGGCTTGCGGATTGACTTTTGGGTGGTTTAAGTGGCGTCTTGAATTTGATTGCGTCCATCGGTTGTGCTGTTGCACGATGAGCCACGATTCAAGCTTCCACAGCTGCTGGGCTACTTACCGTACGGCTTTTATTCATAGGTAATGCGGCGTTCACGTTATAATGTCCCCGCTGTTGGAACTTTTGACAACCTGTAGTCGCGACCCTACCGTATAGACAGTCAGGGTGACAACTATACTGTAAATAAATTGCCGAGAGTGTACTACACACCACTAGCTACTACATTTTTTCTTGACAGTGTCGTACACACCTTAGCTACCAATTTGACGCGAATTAAGTATAACGGACACCGTCAGTAGCGAATGCGGTTTATTAGTCAACTGTCCCGTGAAGTTTTTCCTAAATTCTCGATATTTGTATCTAGCCCATATGAACATTCCTCAAATAATTCCGAACAGTGTCAATAAAACTGCGAGAAGACACGGTGTGCCTGACACTGTCGGCAAGTTGTAATACGCGTAATCTAGCGATCGTTGAAAAAATTTATTAAAAACATGGGGGTGTGTAAGACACCCTGTTGTCAACAGTGTGTCCGACACTATGTGGGGTACATAGGTTCCACACGTTGGGAACATTATACCGTGAACGCCGCATAATTCTGTTGTTGTTGGGCGAGCTGCAGGGGCGTAGCCAAAGGGGGCCACGGACGGCCGCGCCTCCCCCCCCCCCAGTTCGAATTTACAGCTAAAGTGTGTCCCTTCAAAAATCCTTGGGCCCTCCAGTTCGTATTTTGTGCCCCTCCAGAAAGACTCTGGTGCCCCCAGTTCGAATTTTCTGGCTACGCCCCTGGCTAGCTGACGCTTTACATCGTCTGTGCTGTATCTCATCACTTTGTCGGCCAGGCTGGACACAAACATTCCATCTACCCCTTGGGACCGGTACCTAATCTAATGGCTCGACTTATAATTATCGGTAACAAAATTTGTTAAACTTTTAAATTCATCACATAATAATAAAATATCAGTCTTTACATATAGATCGTGGTGTTGTGCCATGTTCTCCTATTTCAGTTCAATCTAAGCTTTTTCCAAATATATATAGTAATTTTTTTACACATTTCATCATGTTTATCCAATCTGTCTGCGTATATCGGGGAAGAAGACATCGTTGACCAAGTACTGCTGTCCTTAGTATCATATTTCTTTAGATGGTATCGACTACCTTTATATACGTTTAATGTCCTTTATAGAGTATTAGGATTGAATACTTGTTCATCTGATGCTTCCTTCATATTTACGAGGAGAGGCTATCTTTCCCCCTTCATAAGATATAACGCTTACGCCAATGTTGATGAGTTATTAAATATGTTAAATATGTCTTGGACCGGAAAAATGATATTTGAAATTTGAGTTTGTACATTTTCCTCGTACTTTGATAAAACCAGCAGAATTGGTACTGGTATGAACCTTCGGGCAGAACCTATAATACTGCACACGGAAAATATATTTATTACTGTTTTGATCATTGGACGGCAGACTATTTGGCTTGAGTTGGTTATGTGAGAGGCTTGTACGCAGACCCAGGTAGCCCTATGTACCGCATTAAATGAAGACGGAGCTGAACCGATTGCTTGACAATACGCCCTGAACTTTGTTGAACAACGGTATCAATGTCCCTTCTAAAACATTTCGCAAAGTGTTATCGTGTTTTGTTAGTTTGCGTTAGTAAAATTGAGGATTCGATGTAGCTTCCTTGAGAAGCTTCCCCTTATACTAGTATTTGAATCCATATTCTATGAATTATGAACCTGCATTCCCACGCGTCGCTTTAGAGCGTTTCATATAGCAAGCAAAATTCACTACACGACGACGCGAAACAATTTGGCAACTGTCTAGCGATCGACGTTGCCCTTCAAAAACCAGAGAGATGGTAAGAACGACCATTACAGAAAGGAACATCATGTCATACTGATTGAAAAGTTTCGTGCATAAGGTTTTTGACACAAAGCCTAGATTGCAAGCTTCAAGAAGAAAATACCCAGCGCTGATTGGTTGGCGATTTTGGATTGTAGTCAGTATTGGAAAATCATAAATGCTGATTGCTTAAAATGTTTTCAGCTTCTAGAGGTTTTCCATTCCAAAGTGAGGACTTCCAAAAAGCAGAGAGATGACAAGAACGGTCAGTTCAGAAAGGAACGGTACATCAGTACAGAAGTCAATCTGATATAACAGTTCAAATACTCAACCTATTGTATTCTTTTTTGATGAATCAGATTTTTGGCAGAACGCCAAAATTGCAAGCTTCTAGAACAAAATACCCGGCACTGGTGAGTTGGTGATTTTGGATAGGAGTCAGTATTGCAAAATTATAAATGCCGATTCCTTGAAATGTTTTCAAGCTTCTAGAGCTTCTGCATTCCAAAATGTGTGAGTCTTCATTATTGGGAAAATTGCATTGGCCGAGGGTATACATATGTACATGAATACATACATAGGCGCAAATCTTGGGCGAGGGGGGCCCGGTCTCCCACTAATTCGCTGTGCCGACAGCAAAAATTTGATGTATCTACTGGACCAAATCTCAAATTGTTTAATTATTGTTTCTAAAATGTGATTTTTATTCTTTGTTGTTTTAGAGAAGCGTTATCATTAGCTATACAATCAATGATATATAGTGACATTTAGATCTATGGCAACCTTTCATAAAATTTTATAAACGGCTGAAGAAGCCAGATGACCAAACCTCTTTACCTCGGCTACCGGTTCACAGACTACAGATAATATAACTCAGCCGCCCGTTGCTGTCTACAGTCCCCCAAAGGATACATCTGACGTGACTATAGAGCTTCAGCTTCCAGGACCGTCAACACAGCCTACTATGTCAGCGCCTCTCTCAGTTTCGTCATGCGAGACCGCCAGCAGAGCACCCGATGGAGACGCCAGAAGGGTTCAGCAACTGGAAAAAGGCCTTGAGCCGGTTTGACTCACACGAGAACATCGGCTGCCACCGTTTCAGCATGCAGCAATTGAAACAAAGCTCGAACACCAGTCGATTCGCTGCTTTCAGTACAAATCAACCAGGGCCGCAAGGTGGCTCTGGCTTGTCTAACTAACACCATTACTTCTGTCCAATACCTTGCACGACAGGGCCTCGCCTTTCGTGGACATGAAAACGAAGAAGGCAATTTCAAGCAACTTTTGCTGCTGCGTACCCGGGAATCTCCTGCAAATGAAGGCTGGCTCGACCGCACTACAAGCTTTACCAGCTGGAGCTCGCAAAATGAAGTACTGGACATGCTTGGGCATAGAATTGTCCGGCAAGTTCGATCTGAATTTGCGAAACATCCTATGCTATCATTGTGGATGGAACTCAGGACGTCAACGGAACTGAGCAGGAAAGCATATGCTTGCGTCACGTCGACAACGACCTTCAAGCTCGCGAAGACTTCGTCGGATTTTATGCAGTTTCTGAAATGACGTCTGAAACTATGGCCAAAATGATTAAAGACGTGTTGGTGCGTTTAAATTTGCCCTCGGACAAACTTAGAGGACAAGCCTATGACGGTGCGGCCAATATGAGCGGGGTCTACAGCGGAGCTCAAACACTGAATAAAAGCTGACCAGCCGCTTGCGCTGTACGTGCATTGCGGCGCTCACTGCGTTAATCTTGTGCTGCAGCAGGCCATTTCTTCGTCCAAATTTGTCAACGACTGTCTGTGAATGGTTAACGAGGTGGGAACGCTGCACGGCCGCAGCTCCAAGTATCGAAGCATATTCGCCGACACAGCCCAAGCAGCTCCTGGTTCAACCCGTCGGCTAAAGCCGCTCTGCCCCACTCGTTGGACCGTCCGAGGCCCAGCTGTCTCGCAATTGTTATCACAGTACAACGCCGCCTGCCTTTCCTTGGCCGAACTTGGTGAATTGTTAAGAGGTTCTGCGGCTTCTCAAGCGCTGAGGTCTATGTGAGCGCTTTGAAAAAGGGACCACCTATTTGGGCCTGAAGATTGCAATGTTTGTCATTGAGCCGCTTGAATGTTTAAACGTTGCTGTTCAAGGTTCTACTCAATATGTCTCTAGGCATGAGCACAGCTGTGCACATGGTCATTCAAGAATCTCAGATCCCAGAGAGAATGAGACTGTGTTTCACAGGCTATTTTTGAAGCACAGGCAAAATGCGAAAGAGTTAGATTTGTGTCCTATAACTTTGCCGAGGCAGCGACAGGCAAATCCTCGTTACGCTGGTTCCTCGGCTGCTCATTGCCACCAAACAGCTGAAGACTACTACCGACAGGAGTTCTACAAAGTGTATAAGGAGTAAATACTGGAGTTGATACATTTAACAAAAAATTTAAACATATAATGTTTTATGTATACCAAATATGGGTACCTTGGGCCCCCCCCAATGTTTAGGACAGATTTGCGCCATTGAATACATATGTATCTTTTTATTATACCGGAAGGATAAACTCATATACATGTACGTGTAATAATTTAAGAGTGCAGTAATTAGTCTACGTTTTACACCGGGAACTGGCGCACTGCCAGATAGCATGTGAAATTTGTAGTATTTACGTAGGGTGTTGCTGATACCCCTTCTCAACATAACTGGTTGGGGGTATTAAAGAAACTATATTAATACATCAGAAGACTGGCAAATTCTTGCCAAGGAACGGAATAACCGCTTCGCCCCTCGGTATCAATTGTTGATTTAAAGACATCGTTTCTTCAGAACTATTGCAATTTGTGAACGGCAGCTAGGCGGCATTTGTGATGCTGGCTAAACAAACAAACTATGGTAACAAGCACATTCTAATATAAAGGGAATTTTCACTACGACGTCGAGAACATCAGACATGATCATGGAGAGATAAAGGGATTATGCCCCTAATGCCCTATCGGAGCGACGCCGCCGGGGAGGGGGTTGTCACTACCTCGAGGGAGTTGTTGATACGCCCTCTGGAATCCTTTGGTGTGAGCCGAAAGGTAGCAACATCATCATCTAGGGGAAAGCACATGACTAAGACCGAATGTCACACTCTTCTAGAAAAAACCATCATGAAGTTTTGATGCGACTGACAGTTTATACTGTTTGGTCTTGGCACCTAAGAACTAGATTCCATATCGCGACAGCATTATAACGTTATTATGGTTTTTATATTTGTAAAGATATCAGCAATCAACATAACAATTCTTGTTCATCCAGGTTACACATATGTGGTTGACAGTTTGAAAGATATGCGACTAGTGAATAGACATATGCCACTGACAGGCTGCTTGTTTCTTGTTCAATGGGTAAAACAGGACAAACGTCATCAGGTGACTCGTTAGCTTTTGCAGTTCTAAAAGCAAATACATACCATATCCTCGCGACTTGTGCAGAAGGATTTTGTTAAGCCGACGTTGTGCGAGCAAAATAATTGCTATATCTATAACTACTAGTGTTCTGAGACTTTGCAATTATCTCATCAAAGTCTTATTAAAAAGATATTTGTCCATATTGTGAAATATTTACCTGGCTTGATTACAATTTGCGCTGTCTGTCGACAACAGAGATTTTTCGAAATTGTTTTGTGTTCTTATAATATTTGTTTTCGCACTACTTTTAAGTTCCCTATCAACGTAATCCTCCGTACTTACAAGCATAGATAAAGTATTACAACAAACAACGAATAGTGATTCGCTTATACCGTGACATGGTAGGTCAAGCAAGTCAGCGAACTAACGCCACTTATTCCTGTTAGTCTATAGCTGTTACATTAATATTTGTAAGAGCGTACCGCTGAAATCTGCGTATCCATACATCCATTTGATGAATATTTTTTGTAAAAATCGTAAAAATATGTAATGATTGCTAAGGCATCTGTTAGTAGAATGGTATGTTGTACGCTCGCACGAGCTTTGTTATTCGCGGGCTTTACGATGTTCCTTACCAGACGTGGCAGTGATTTGCGTAAAGCAATTGCAATCATGCCATTTGACTCCATTCCAGGCGCCGGCTCCATTTTATCAACAATGTCCAACAAAACTTGGTTTTAAAAGGCTAATCAAAATTTTGCTTGTTGTCATAAAACATGGAGCCGATGTTTGGTTTGAGCACTCCAACACAACACTGACATACCACGGCCCCACATCAATGTTTCGAATTTTGCTACAGTGCCACAGCCATATGATTACGTTACGTACTCAAAATACGCTTATCTAACAACTTGCAGTAGCAAATTTTTGCTAAAGACAGATATTTTTATCGACTCGGCCGACGAACGCTAAATATTACACTAGTTTACGTTTGTGGGTTATGTTAGTAAGTATAGAAGTTAGTTAACGTGTAGTGTAGCAAATATTAATACGTCAACAAAATAACTGATGATAGTTATACACAATAAGCAAATGGCTGTTATAAATGCATTGTTAAGTATTTTAAAGTAATTTTTTGACAGTTATACACTTAACTGTATATTTAATGGGCTGTGAAACTAATGTGGTGTCGCACTCCATGTAATCTCAACCATATCTAAATTTCGATGTGCTTTATCGGTATGAATCCATGTGCCTCTTTACAACCAATAATCAAATATAATAATCACTGTCTGTTTACATTTATCCATAAATTTTAGTCTTTAATCTATTCATTCATTCATTTTGCTATTTACATTGTTGCATTTTGCATTTAGCCAGTTTTCGCCAAATATTTGTCCTACGGTATGTACTTAGCCTTAATTATTGAAAACTCTATATTCTTATGCCGACTAGATTGACAAAAATCTAAAAGATTTATACCCATCTGTTATGTAAAACAATGTTATAGTTTAATTTGTGATAGTATAGAAGTACATTCATACTATACAAATGAGCTGTGCGTTCAAACCATAATGATGGTTTCGCCAAACAATTTCTTCTATCGTTCCAAGCGAATTTCAGCTAAATAAAGATTTAACCGGAGCGTCAACACAGGTACTACGCTACGCCAATGGGATTCTTTGAAATTATAATTTCAATTTAAAACTATTTTCCTTACGAAATTTGTTGGAGGACTTATTTTAGAAAATTATAATTCATCTTTATATTTTGGCGTCTGACCGTGACTTTTTCTAACGACTTTCAAAAATAAGCTATTTCAACGACAACATGAACAATACTTCAAACTAAACTGATCAAATCGCAAGTCAAGCGATAGTTTATTATATTAAGCATTATGACTTCAATTCATCGATTACTGCCACAGGTGTTGGCTGGGATTATTCGGATAGCTTATTTGCTGTTGCTGTGCGGTAAGTAACATTTTCTTGGCGAAATGGTACTATGAATTTCAATTGCTAATCACAGATCATATTTACAGACTTATCCGTGAAAAGTCCTGTAACAGTTACTATAAGCTGTCTTATACAACAACGAAACCACCGCTACAGTTAGATTGTACCTGCTAACAAAAACAACGGTACAATATGTATTGTAAAATATGTGAAGGAAAAATAACAGCTTAGACATTTTTAACACTTCCATTCCCAATGTAACCCAATGCACGTCGTGTTGAATTGCTTTAACTGAGTTTGTAGCACTAGGTACGTTTGAAAGTGCGTTGTTTCATTCTATGAGGCACCGCGCAAATGCTAGTAAACTATGCTATGGTTTGGCAATGCTGTTTTCACTCTTACAACCCACGTTCAGACACTGGAGAAGCTCAACTTTGTCAAACATTGCAATATGCACAAATTCAGGCATGAAACGGTTAAAATGCGTTCGTTTGAGATGCTAAATAGGTTGCCAAAACTAATAGCAGCTAACCCCACCACAACATAAATCTGGAAATAGTTAATACGAGTTCACGTCTGTTGTGGCTATGATGATTTAAAGCCTGATCAGCGTAGCTGCTTATAGCCGAAATCATCAGTGGTGTTATTTACGCGTACCAATATCACAAAAGTTTTGATAAATCCTGGCACTATTTTAACAGAAATTTTATCAGCAAAAATTAGGAAAATTTTGGTAATTCGGCAAATATTGCAGTAAAATTGGCGAAACTTACAGAATATTGGCAAGTCGATGGGGTCTTCCCACCCGAGGACCTCCCATGAAGTCTACCCCCGCGCCGACAGTCTACCTTTTAGCAAACGGACCTTCGACCCCTATGCACCAGTCATTTACTAAACAGAGACTCAATTACTGAGCTAATTCGTTGTTACTTGATAATTTAACAGCCACATATTGATATTGTTTGATTTATGAAACAACAGCTCTAAGGCAATGATATAAGTTTAGCACGTTATTCGTTGTAGCCCGCGCAGACCATTCGACAGCAGTTCAGGCCATGATCATGTCAATTAGGGGAAAGTTATTTTCACATAATATATGTAGGACTTGCAATAGTCGTCAGAGCAGACGCCTTTGAAAGTGGCGGGATAAATCAAAGAAATCAGTAACAAAGACATGTGTACATTTTTGATACCTTAAATTTATATAGGTTCACAGAGCGTGAAACCATTCGCTAAACATTTGTGTTATTGTATCAGTTATTAGAAGTACTGCATCAACGAATTTAATTGCATAAAAATAAACAAATACACAAATTCAGTCACGGTAACTTTATAAAAAAACTGAACTAAATTTATTTCAGTCTTGAAAACGTGTTGTATAACGCGTTGTAACAACTGAGAATATAATCATGCGCCTACGAATTTAGGTAGTATGCACACGTTTTCCGTAGTGGTTGACGACAACACTTGGTTTGCAAAAGTTTTACGGACTAATATGCAAATATACGTATTAATAGCATGAATTTCGCCGTGCTTTAAGATTTACTGGGCATACAAATTAGATCGACGCAAATACATGTTTCGCTGCAATCCGTAATTAGACAAACTAAGAGCCTTCATGGCGAAGCTGGTCCGTAAATAATCCTAGTTTTTTCTTTTAACGCAGCCTGATATAATATAGAGCGTTAGAGGCACCATTTTATAGTGAAAACTGTTTTGCTGATAATACGTGCAACGCCTGTTGTACAAACAATATCGACACAAATACAAATTTAGATGCAGGCCGCGCAATTAGACAAACTAAGAACCTTCACGGTGAAGGTGATCCGTAAATATGCCATCACCCTAGTTTTTTTTCTTTTAACGTAGCCTTTTCTAATATACAGCATTAGAGGTACAATTATAGTGAAAACTGTTTTGCAGATAACAAGTGCAATGCCTACTGTACAAATTATATCGAAAATAATACATATTTCGCTGAAGCCCGCAATTAGACGAACTAAGAACCTTCATGGCGAAGCTGGTCCGTAAATAATCTTAGTTTTTTCTTTTAACGTGGTCTGTTCTAATATAGAGCGTTAAATGGCACCATTATACTGAAAACTGTTTTGCAGATAATAAGTGCAATGCCTACTGCACAAATTATGTCGACACAAATTCAAATTTCGCTGAAGTCCGAAATAAGACAAACTAAGAAACTTCATGGCGAAGCTGGTCCGTAAATAATCTTAGTTTTTTCTTTTAACGTGGTCTGTTCTAATATAGAGCGTTAAATGGCACCATTATACTGAAAACTGTTTTGCAGATAATAAGTGCAATGCCTACTGCACAAATTATGTCGACACAAATTCAAATTTCGCTGAAGTCCGAAATAAGACAAACCAGGAGCCTTCACGGCGAAGCTGGTCCGTAAATATGTCATCACCCTAGTTTTTTTCCTTTGGCGTGGCGTGTTCTAATATAGGGTGTTAGAGCCGCCACTATAGTTAAAACTGTTTTGTGGAAAATACGTGCGATGCCTGCTGTACAAATTATATCGACAGAAATACAAATTTCGCTGAAGTCCGCAATTAGACAAACTAAGAAACTTCATGGCGAAGCTGGTCCGTATATATGCCATCACCCTAGTTATTTTCCTTTGCCGTAGCCTGTTATAATATAGAGCGTTAGAGGCACCATTTTATAGTGAAAACTGTTTTGCTGATAATACGTGCAACGCCTGTTGTACAAACAATATCGACACAAATACAAATTTAGATGCAGGCCGCGCAATTAGACAAACTAAGAGCGTACACGGAGAAGCTGGTCCGTAAATAAGCTATCAACCTAGTTTATTTTATTTGGCATAGCTTGTTCTAATATAGGGCGTTAGAGACACCATTATAGTGAAAACTGTTTTGCAGAAAAAAGTGCAATGCCTGCTGCACAAACAATATCGACACAAATACAAATTTTGCTGCAGGCCACGCAATTAGACAAATTAAGAGCGTACACGGCGAAGCTGGTCCGTAAATAAGCCACCATCCTAGGTTATTTTATTTGGCATAGCTTGTTCTAATATAGGGCGTTAGAGACACCATTATAGTTAAAACTGTTTTGTAGAAAATACGTGCAACGCCTATAAAGATTTCGCAAGACACAAAGACACAAATACAAATTTCGCATGTCCGAAAAGAAACAAACTAAGAACATTCACCGCGAAGCTGGTCCGTAAATATGCCATAGCCCTACTTTTTCTTTTTAATGGAGCCTGTTCTAATATAAAGCATTAGAGACACCATTATAGTGAAAACTGCTTTGCAGATAAAAAGTGCAATGCCTGCTGCGCAAACAATATCGACACAAATACAAATTTTGCTGCAGTCCGCGCAATTAGACAAACTAAGAGCGTACACGGCGAAGCTGGTCCGTAAATAAGCTACCATCCTAGGTAATTTCATTTGTCATAGACTGTTCTAATATAGGTCGTTAGAGCCACCATTATAGTTAAAACTGTTTTGTAGAAAATACGTGCAACGTCTATAAAGATTTCGCAAGACACAATGACACAAATACAAATTTCGCATGTCCGAAAAGAAACAAACTAAGAACATTCACTGCGGAGCTGGTCCGTAAATATGCCATAGCCCTACTTTTTTCGTTTTAATGTAGCCTGTTCTAATATAAAGCATTAGAGACACCATTATAGTGAAAACTGTTTTGTAGATAATACGTGCAATGCCTGCTACAGAGCAATGGTTCACAAAGGATTGAAACCTTACGGCATGGATGCGGCAACGTGGGAAAAAATCAGAGATAGCAGTCACGTTGACCAAAGTTATAGCGAGCTAATATTCCCGCTGGATGAAAAACCGAGAACGCCTAGACCAATACCTCGCATCGCGACAACTGAAAAAGATACAATAACAACAGAACAAACGACTATTGAGAATTCAGGATCGTCAACAGAAGTTCCGTTAACGGCTACAGCAACTAGGATGACATCATTACGACCAAGCTCTTCGGCAACAATTTCAAGCACTGTATCGCAATTAACAAAACGTACAACGGTTAGAAAACCTTCACCAACTACCACCACAACAGCTACGCCATCAACAACAACCACTACTAAAACATCAAGTGACCAAAACGTGATGAACAAATTAGATCTGTCACCGAACCTGGAAATATCTAACACATCCAATCCAGCAAACCAAACTGACTTTGGTGTTATTAATGCGACAAAGTCGGTAAATAGCACCGCACTATCGGTGTCGCCTATGTATAACGAAACCATGAATGCTACCCTAGCAATGTCTTACAATATATCAGAACTTGAAAATGGAACAGCTATGAATAGTACACGGTTGAAAGTCAACCAAAATGAAACTGATGTTAATGTAACTGAGTTGATAAATGGCACAACACTATCGGTTTCGTCTGTGTTAAATGAAACGATGAACGCAACCATAGCATTGTCTTATAATATATCAGAAGTTGAAAATAGAACCGTTATGAACGTAACAGTGTTGAATAATCAAACTGACGTTATGGAAGACTCAATTGTAACTAATGAAAGCAGTAATGCAATGTTCCCAGGGAATAACGAAACTACGAATACCCTAGCGATGTCCTATAATATATCTGACGTTCAGAATGCAAGTATTGCTAATGAAAGCAGTAATGCAATGTTCCCAGGCAATAACGAAACTACGAATAATACCCTAGCGATGTCCAATAATATATCTGATGCTCAGAATGCAACAATTGGTAATAGAACAGTGTTGAATAATCAGATTGCTGTTTCAGAAGACTCAATGATAACTAATGATACGATTATTGCACCGTCAAGAGTGTCTTATAACGGCAGTACAATAAAAGATAACATAGATCGTATGTTTAATAGTACTAATAGCACATCAATCAATTCAACATTAACCTACGCGAATTCCACTGACTTTGGTAACATCAATTCTAACGCAACGTTGAACGCTAAGAACTTATTTGAAACGAGCAAAAGTGAAGAAAGTATCGAATCCGAAGTGTCTGAAAAATCTAACAAATCTACCAAAGCAACAGCAATAAAACCTAAACCTAACCTTGTACCTGGTGTTTCCAGGCAGGACAGGGTAAATCAAAAGGAGAAAGAATTACAAGAATTTCGATACGCAAAACTTCGAACTTTGCCTGATTCGCAGAAGACAACTAGTCTTCAAAACGAAAAGTATTTAACTGCTGCTGGCTACAATACACTTGAAGTTGCCCGTGGTAATAAGAGAAGTGAGTTAATTTGTATTCCTACAAACCTTATTCTGCAAAAAACGTGTGTCTATTCATGATTAACTTGTAAATTGAGTATATTTTTATTATTTTATTTATGAAATATTGAGAGCAATTTCGTTTGGAACTGCTCGGTTGTGTCCGCTATATCAGTAACTTCGAATTTGTTTTATATGAATATTATAAATAAATCTTAACTAAGTGGTTCAAGAGAAAATAGAATGTCTTAAAATCATAAATAAATCGAAAACAAAATATGTAATGCGACATCTCGAACAGCATTTGCATGACAACTGCTATATTAATTTAACGAACAAAGACAAAATGCTCATTTTATAAGCCGACTACATAACCTTTTCTTTCTAACTCTACCATTTAGTATCACAGCATATTGAGGCACATTTTCCTAGCTGAGTTTGCCGCGTGATGTACGTTTGAACGCACGTTGTTATTCGCTCGTTTTGCAAGGTTCCTCAAAGAACAGAGTACAGCTTCCAGAACGCTCAGTGGTTTGCGTACGCCGGTTTCATTTGTGAGAACGGGATTAGATTAGACCTAAGTTTCACATGCATTGTACGGTACACAAACTATCACGGGTGTTAAAATGTTAACGTGACGTCAGATATAAGTTATTTCTATACAGAAGTGTGCACATATAAATGTATATGCAAAGTATTATTTATACATAAACTGGATTTTTGTATAACTATCTCGCTACTGTTAAGTATGGAGATTGCGATACGTAGCATGTGCTCTCGCCTGACTCGACAAAATAGTCGATGGTCGTACCCTGGAACTCTTTCGTTTGATAACATGTAATAAGCCTATTTGTAGTTTTAAATGACTCAAAAATAACATTCAATGATTAAATCATTTTACTAAGTCACTGATGTAACTATGCATGCTTAATTTGTGGGCTCATTTTATGTGCGTATACCGTGGTTATTCTTTTATCAAAATCACACATTGAATCGTGCAAAAATTCTAGTTTAAATTTCCGATATCGGTTAGTGAACGTCAACGAGGGCTTTTTGATTTACGAATTCAATATGCCAATTAAATAACATCTGTCAATTTCACACGTTTCGCTACGCGTTCACCAAGTGACATGGGGACAGCTGTGTTCATGCTCTATGTGTGTACAAAACATAAGATAAATGCACGGCTAGTATAGCGTCCTCAAGAGTACGCGGTCAGTTCGTTCGATAGTAAATCATAAAACAGTGACTGTGAACAGGATCTTCATTGATGCCTATAGTGGTGAAGGCGGCGGATTATGGCATAAAAGGATTTTTACATATACAAAGCTTAGTTTTTTCACTTATTTCTGCACCATTACATTGGAGCGATTTTCCATTAACTAGGATACCTCCGCAGAATAAAACTAGTAAATGTAACAATTAACAAAAAGTGAGCAGAGCAATAGGCAAAGTATTTATATCTTATTTATGTATACATGTACTTCAACTGAATATTTATTCAATATATAATAAGTATCACGTTTTAGACAATTGATGTCAAATCCACCTTAAAAAAAGCTACCTGGCTAAAGCAGAAGATTAATTTATAATATCATATGTGCATTACAGAAGAGTATGTCACTTCCCTGCACTCTAATGTTAGCCCGTGGCGATTTCGGCCTGACTCCCAGTTTTGAGGGGTGGTCGGTCGGCCCGCCAAATTTTTTCAGGGTGGGTGTTGGATTTGTAAGCAGCTACCGGTTCAGCCGGCCGACTCCCCAAAACTGGGAGTGGGCGATCGACTTTCCTCAAAACTGGGGGTGCGCGCTACCAGGTAGTAAACTGGGGGTTTGTGCATGGCCACCCCTAAACCTGGGGTGGGGTCAGGCCGAGGCCGCCCACGTTATCAAACACGGGCTAACATTAGAGTGCAGAAGTGTGTTATATTCTTCTCCAATGCACTCTTAGTAAATATCAACTTATTTGCTAATTAATTAAATGATTAGAACAAATAATGAAATAATAGAGCTTGTTCACGATAACCGACCGAACTTTCCCTTGCTAAGTTCAAGAAATTAGCAATATTGAAGTGATTTTGAAATTTGCATAAAATTAGCTAATTAGCGAATCAATTAATTAATTAACTAATTAGCATATAATAGCATAATAGATATACAAACAAACTTGTGCATAATACATAAAACTGTCCAAACTCAGGCTACTCGGCCCATTGCGCCGTCCAAACCCAAAGATGATCAAAAGTCACATCCAACCCTCAGAATAAACCAGACCAGTTTGATTATATCCAATTTCGAGGCAAGATTAATATTAATAACATTTTTTCCAAATATTTTCTAGCGTAGTTCGTAAAACTCCCTGCATTCCAAGATAAAGATGGGATGCGGTACCATCTGCTCCATAACACCACTCACAGGATGTATTCCCAACATGTCGCAATATACATTTATGTTTATTTAAAAGACAATTCACGGTGAGGAGCCTACAAGCTATGCCAATCCTCTTCTTATACAGCATCCGTATCCGTTTAATCATGGCCCAATTAGATACAGGTAAAAATGTCCTTAGTTGCCTGTAAGACTGACCACATTTCCATCTTTGCTCCACATTTTCCCAAATGCGATCCTTGACCCGAGTGCACAGAGTCTTCAACGCCAAGCCTATAGCAGGTTCCGGGCCTATATAGGCCATGGAAGCTGCTTTTTGTAAATTTCCCACAAACCCATCTCTTGGTATACAGAGGAAGGTAATAAAATTTGACTTCCCAAGTTGCTGCAACTTCGTTTTACAACACTTTATGTATATCATTCGATCCAAGTTGCTATCTAGCAGGGTGGTCAAGAAAATGGAAATTCCCATGGGAATTTCCATGGGGACGGGGATGGGAATTATTTTGATTCTCATGGGAACTCAATTTCCACGTGAGAATATTTAGAACTGATTGAAAACTATTTTGTCCACTCCAAACAATTCACGCAAGTGCAAATTGTTTGTCAACGTTGAAGCACGGTGAATCAAGTTCACTGTTCAGCATGGTGCATTTGCTGTAATCCATGGAATTTGCACGGACTGGTACTGACGCATTTATGTACAGTGCAGATTCTCCTGCCAGTTATCCCAATATTTGAATCACTTGCAATGATAGCAATATCCGAATAGACTTGAGCCATAATGCCGTCATTTTGAAGTTTAATTAACAGTTCATTCACAACAAAGACCCAGAGTAGAGGTTATAGCACTCTACCCTGGGGAAAACACATATTGACTCTTATGTTAACTGTGGAATCAAGCAGAAATGCAACTTCCGTCCTCGATTTAACCATATCCTCAATAAAGATACAGATCCGTGAAGGCACATAATAGCTTCAGAGTGTTTTGCCTGTAACTTTGAAAGGTGTCTTATTGAATGCACCCCTATATTCAAAAACACTCCCAGTATTAACCTAGACATACTAAAGCCCTGCTCCACATAGCGTACACTGTTTTGCAACGCCGTTGCCGTAGATTTGCCAGCAGTATAATCACGCTGATTAGTACTAAGCTGACTCCCTGGTAGTATTTTCTCCCGTAGAAATCTATCGACAGGTATTTTCATGTTTTAGCATAAACGAGGACAGACTTGTTGGACAAAATGCCTTCGCGTCTAGAGAGCTATCCTTTCCCGGCTTCGCAATGAAGACCGTTTCAGCGACCATCTACGACGCCAGAATGTAACCAATCATAAGGCAATCTTTGTACAGTTCCAATAAGAAGTCTGTAATAATATAAACACCCATTTGGAGATATACTGGGTATCCATCAATTCCAGATGCCTTGCATGCCCCGAAAGAAGCAATGGTCCACCGTAGTCTGCTCTCTGTGATTATAGCATTAGGCAATTGCTGAGATTCGGTATTTACTCTTTTATTGGTGCCTCTGTAGATGACACCACTGTCCTTAACACAACCAGAAAAATGTAAGCTCAACTGCAGCCAAAGCACTTCACACGGTCCATCAACTCTATTGCAATTGCTGTCAACCAATGCACTAATATCCCTTTTTTCTCCGCCCAACTAAGTAGCATACACAGCCAAGATTTAGAGCTTCAAAAATGCCATATTCGTGATCAGCGACATAGCAAACCCCAGTGTGCAATTTTTACCAATTTTGAGCGCATTGAAAATTAAAAAATAGTTAATTAACCATAAATTAATAATTAGCTAATTAACAAACTAATTAGAGTGTTTTCAACATCCGCGAATAGTAACAAACACTAGATTAGTAATCAGCACAACGATATGTACTATACGCACCAAATTAACAGATTTACATTAACATTCAATGAAAAATAAGAAATTTTTGTTTAAAAAACCTAAAAATTGGTTAACACGCTTTGCTAATTAGTAGATTACAAATAATAACTGAAACAAATTTGACAAAAGTATATCTCTTGCACCTGTAGCATATTAGGTCTTTCAAACAAAAAATTTCTAACCGGCCCAGTACTTACTGAGGACTTGAACGGACGGACGGACGAACAGACGATGTTGATTTTCCCCTCTGACAAAAACTGAAAAGCTTCGCTTCACTCCTCTCAACTATCAACTTGCATCATGCGTATATTAACTAGAGTCACCAACAGTCGATTGAAATTAAGTAGTTAACCGGTTTTAGCGTCGTACAAACTAGTTTTCTTTTAGGACATTTTAATCCCTATTTCCTCCTCGAAATGGCAAGAATTCATGTAGTATTTCATAAATTTGATACTGAAATCTAGCATAATGGCCTTTATGCATATATATACTGATAACCTAATAAACTGTTATTGTAACCCCATTTCTAACTTTTACTGAGTAAGCCTTGGTGTGAAAAATATATTCATGTTTATAACACATCAATAAATTCAAATAATGTAAAATGATTTCAGCCCAAACAAGTATAACAAAGTTGAAATTTAACGATGCATGAAACTAAGCTCGGATAAAATTTCTAAACCGTATGAGTGTTTTTCTTTAAAAAAACCAAGTCAAAGCAATTTGTAGTGTTCACTGTTCGGTTCTTTTCCATTATTCCCCATCCCGCGTTTACCCCAAAATGGTCAGATTCTGGAAATTTTGATATTTTTGTGATTCTCGAGACTTCCCCTGATCATTTCGAACAAAAAATTGAATTTTTAAATTTTTAGATTTTTGGGTCCCAAGAGTCCCCCCTTAGGAACCCAAAATATTTTCTCAAAAGTTTGAAATTAAAATTATATTAAAATTAAATTAAAAAATATCAAGCATTCGACATGGCTTGACGAGCTAAACCGAATGGTGATATTTTTAACGGGATGCAGTAACTGGATCCTAAGTTATGGCCAAAAACATCAGAGGCTGAGAGGCTCAGCAATTGAACACTTTTTGACCATAACATAGGATGCTTTTAACGGATCCCGTTATATATAACACCATTACAGTCAGCTCGTCAAGCCGCGTAGACTGATGGTTAAAAATCCAATTTTTAAGAAAAAATTTTCGGGTTCCCTTGGGGACCCAAAAAAAATCTAAAATTTTAAAAATTGAATTTTTTTGGTCTAAATGATCAGGGGAGGTCTCGAGGATCGCAAAATACCAAAATTTCCAAAATCTGACCATTTTGGGGTAAATTCGGGCTGGGGGGATACTAGAAAAGAACCCACGGTTCATATCGATTCCAAACTAAAACACACGCTTAAATAAACATATCACATGCATGGCGAATACCCCTTAAGATAGCAATGACGACGCATAAAATATTTTTAAACAGTTTGTTAGAATGTTTAACACAGGCGTGCAGTCGTAGTATTTGTTCAACCAAATATTACGTGGCATTGATGACTAATGTTGGGCAATGGCCCATTGTGGCTAGTAAAAATTTAAGGCCGACAGACGGCCAACCACCGGCCAACACCGACGTCTCAACGGCCTGCCAATGGATCGAGGACTGGGCGGCAACCACTGCACTACCGACTGACAGGAAGCTTCGCTCATTAGGATATGAATTTAGCATTTTTTGATAATTCAGCATCTGCTTGAAAATTTGATCTATTTGCATGTGGAGGTCTTGCACGGCGTACAATGTAATCGCTAATGCACAGAATCACATGCCTAGGCAGACTATAGCATACGCTGAAAATACGCATAAAACGTTTTAGCTACAATTTCTTCTGAAAATTTCAGTTTCAATGCAATAATGTGTTCTAAGAAGCTGCAAAATTTTTGACCAATAACTGTGATTATTGTGTATTTTCAAGAAATGTTTTTGATTTAACAAGACTAGAAATGGTGATGAAAAGTGTTCAACAGAAACGTTGTGATTTTTGGAGCAGTTATTTATTTTTGAGTCCTAAACGAGTCATGAACATTTCAGATCAAGTCATAAAGGAACTGCTTGATGAGAACAACTATAATAGCTACATTAGTCCACCTTTGAAACAAGTCGTGGTTATCATCGATGTTAACCTGCAGAACCTGCTTCACATGGTATGTAAATAAATGAATTATACGTGTAATTTCGCTATATACCATTATTTTTGTAACAGAATTTATATATAGCAGCCCGAATTGAAGAGCAATTGCTGATTTGTTTGAGGCGATGTGCTGTCTACTTATTCAGACCCGTACTATCACACACGTTTGACCTCGTTCTAACCGTTCAAATCTCTAAATAGTGACCAGATCATATTACGACTGTAACCTGTACAATAAAGTATGTGATAAAACTACAAGAGGTCTGTGCAAACAACCAAGTGTCCTTTCAAAGCTAAACGTAAAATAACAAAATGTGGTATCGTATAATGGTATGATTGGAGCAACATTATGTACCGGCCAAACTGGAATATGTTTTTGCTGTCAACAAGGTAGGAATAAGTTCAGTTACTGTTGTAAAATATGCATTCACAGTGCTACTGAAAACAGATACACCTTTATCGCATAACACGTCTTCAGCGAATTTGGTTCATAACACGTCTAAAGTGTATAATGGGAAGCGAAACATGACACATATCTTGCAACGAAAGAAACGACGTTTTGGCATAAGCTGACCACTCATTCAAATTTTGTTTTAAATTTTACAGTGGTAAAAGCATGGCCTTGTAGCATTCCAAAACCTTTTGTAACGTCAATATCATACCTGCCATAGGCATGCGAAAGTTTACTGAAATGTTTTACGCATAGCCGGCGCTACCTTAGTATCATCCGCATCATTTGGGGGGGGCCCCCGATTTTTGGGGGCCCCCGATTTCTGCAATTTTGTGCTACATATTTTGGCAAAAATGGGTATTGTAAAAATTTTCAAAAAACCAAACGAAATTCTTACCACTTCACCCCTAGGTTCTAAAAAGCAAAACTCCCGCAGCGTACAGCGTTGGAACAGATTTATTTTGTCGCTTGTGTGATAAACTAGTGGGGGCCTCATGAACAGATCGGACTCGGCTGGACCGCTAGTATATGTAATGTTTATTACGTCCGCTTCGCAGTAGCAGGCATGTATTACTAAATGCGTATTTTATTTTAGACAGTATCTACGTTTTAATTGAACACTTAGACAGTACCTATGTTTTAATTGAGTATTTAGACAGTATCTGTGTTTTAATTGAGCAGTGTCACAATTTCGCCAAACTGTTGGGTGACGTCCACCCGGACGACTTGTGTCGTGAGTTGGAGCGGCTCTACCGCCCGTCAACGGAAATGCCGAAGACGGTCCACGATACGCTGGACTACATCTACAAGTATTCATTGCACGACGTGTATCCAAATGCGGCTATCGCCCTTCGAATTTTTCTTACGCTTCCCGTGACAGTGGCGTCCGGTGAGCGGTCTTTTTCCAAGCTCAAACTCATCAAAAGTTACCTTCGCTCAACGATGGCGCAAGAGCGGTTGACTGCCTTGGCGACGATCTCGATTGAACAGACAATTGCGAAGGGAATCGACTACGAAAATTTGATTGAAAGGTTTGCGGCAACGAAGAGCAGAAAGATCCCGCTGTAACTGATATGGACAAGGTTGGCTGCGTTTGATGCTTTAAGACATCGTCAAAATAGGTGCTAAGTTTCTTTACCTCAAGCTTTTCCGTTTTGACTCAATTATATAAAACTTCTGTGTAGACTGCCAAAAACAGGCACCTATTTTGTAAGATGTTTGTGATTCAGGCTAAGTGTTGCATCTCACTCTGGACATATTTCATTGTGTTTTATAAGTTGATGTTGTAATTACAACTTTGGCAGGGGCCCCCGCTTGCGGCTTTGGGGGGGGGGGGCCCATATTCCTAGCGCCGGCCCTGGTTTTACGGAATATCTCAGCTTATAACACGATGTATTTCGTTGACTTAGTTCGTTGCGTAGCCTGCCGTTTAGTTGTGTGTTGTTATTCGCTCACCTTTTGACATTCAAGATCCGTGCAACAGCGTCGCCATAGCACAGTCTCATGCGGCGTTCACGTTATAATGTCCACAACGTTTAAAACATATGTACCCACACCGTGTCAGGCATACTGTCGACAAAAGGGTGTCTTAGACACGCCCATGGTTTGTTATAACTTTTTCAAGGTAGTTAGCTAGGGGTATTGCCACTTTTCGAAGGGGTCAAGCACACTGCGAATTTTTTGTAGTTTTTTGATAGTGTGCGGAAAAATCTCGTCAAAATGCACATAATCTGTATACTAATAACTAATACTGTAATTTTTAAAAAAATTATGCAGCATAACTGACCAATACACCGAATTAACTACAAAAGGTGTCCGTTACTGTCAATTCGGGTGAAATTTATAGCTAAGAGTGTATGCGATACCATAAACAAAACATGTAGTAGATAATGGTGTGTCGTGCAGCATTGGAAACTGGTTTATGGAATGGATGTGACCCTGACTGTGTATAGGGTGGGGTCACGACTACAGGGGGATAAAAGTTGCGAACTGCGGGGGCATTTTAACGTGAAAGTGCATTCAGTAATTTGGAAGCGCAACTCTAACGCAAATGGCTCGGGTTCGAAGCCTAGCGCCGGCAACAGTTTTTTCAACGCTAGCCGAAATGCAAACTCATTCATGAAGCAATGGTTAAAATACGCCCCTTCGGAGTTTTTGTAAAAATGGTTGTATTTTAATGAACGCCATGTAATTTGAAATTTCACTTATCAAAAAAACACACTTAATAAGGAATCATCAATCGTTTTTGTCATCTTAGAGACTGAATAAGAATTCAGAGACATCATGCAGGAAGTTTATTAACCGTAAAGCGAGTTTTAATATTTTAGACATTAAGTACTACTTCAGTCCGCGAGCAAATACCATAAAATAATACGTCATGACGAGGATCCAGCGTTTTGCAATTTACGAACAATAGTTTGTTATTGATACTATTTTTAATATTTTTCTGATAGATGAACTAGAGGCATTGTTAGGTATTAACAGGTAAACACCTTATTATAATACTTTATATCCGAATAGCCGGCTGAACAGAATGTGTTTTACTAACAGTAGCTGTTAAAATTTAAACTACTTCTATTGGCCAAACAAGATAATCACAGCTTTATTTTATGTAAGGTGAATTTTCTAACTTCTGTCTAACCGTTACATATAAATGACTAGCCACGGACGAAAGTAATGCATATAGTGCGACTAAGTAGATTAAATTATGAAAATTAATCTAATTTGGCGGGAAATACTATTTTACGCATCTCCGCTTTATCGCAGAACTCATTTTGTGGAATTTCGTTTTTTGAGTTACACCATGTGACGCAAGCATTTGCTGTACAACAAATCGTTCAGTAATTGGCGCGTCATAAGAAAATTTTACTGATAGCGCAAGACACTATGCTGCCTGAATCAGAAAATTGGTCAATTTGTCAACTGTTGCACAGTAATAAAAATTTTTGCGGCTGGGAGCACCAACCGAGACCGGGAGGAGTAGAGGCACTGCTTCTCAATGCCGCCTTTTCGCGCAATCCATAAATAATAGTGCGACTTTTTATTCAGATTTACAATCCAAATAAGTATATACTTAATATGTGATTAGTAAAAAGTAATATAGGATAACTACTTTTGTATATGGTTAGTGGATTCGTACGCCAAGTCACGTAGCACAGGAGCACCCAAAAGTGGTGCGGGCAGTGGGGCAGACCCCTCCGTATCACATATTTTTGTTTTCCAATTTGTGCTCTTGGTAAAAATTTTCCAAACTCTTGTGCAAAAACGGTAAGATTTACAAAACTTCCGCCAGAATATCTTAAAATTTGTCGACGCTGCGCACGAAATAGTACAGTTTATATTTTTACCATGCCAAGTTTGAACGGACCCATTCTCTTGCAAAATTCTGGGTGCACGACTGCCATACAGTGTTTCTATGAGTTTTAATGGAGAAACATATATATGTACTAGGACCAGTTCTGGCCCTAAGGGATCCCAGCTGCACCACCATTTTT
>JASANE010002361.1:0-26620 GCA_030248225.1 Trileptium ribeirensis | reverse complement strand
ATGTAATTCTTCGTTCAGTTACGTATTGCTCTAAAATGTCGTGAAGCATAGGTGCACCTACTCCTTTTGCATGCGCAGCCAATCAGCTGTCGATAGCATACGTAGATATGCTATACGTGGATATCATACAATACTGCACAAGTTAGAACAAAACTAACACCGGCAATAAGTTTCCCATGCCCGAAAACCCCCAAGTGAGACTTTTCAGCCGCCCAGGACGTCAGAACAAATTTTCGAATTTTGGGACGAGGAACCACTGGGGCACCATAACTTAAACCTCATAACTCTAGAACTGGAGCCTTAATCGAAAAACAAAAAGGTATCGGCATTTATCATTTTACTATGAAATAAAACCAAGGAAAAAATCTAAAGTTAAGGTAAAAATAAACTTGCTTCCGTGAAGGGCACTAAAATGAGGTGAAAAACCTTTTTTGCTTTCTGACCCCTAACCTTGGGGGAGCCATACCACCGTACCCACGGAATGATAGATAACAAAGCAAAACCAACACCGGCAATGAGTATTCTGCCGCCCATGACGTAAGAAAAAAATTTTCGAATTTTGGGTCGACTAACCATTGGTGCACCATACCTCAAACCCAATAACTCTAGAAGCGGAAATTTAATCAAAAAACAAAAAGAGGCATCGGCATTTAACATTTCACAATAAAATAAAACCAACCACAGAAAAATTTTTGAAAGTTATGATAAAAATAACCTTGCTTCCGTGAAGGGTACTAAAATAAGGTGAAACACCCCATTTTGACCTCTGATTCCGATATTCCTAACCATGAAGAGTCATAACCACGTACAAACGGAACCATAGATTACAGAACAAAACCAGCACCGTAAAAGTTTCCCATACCCGAAAACCCCTGGTGAAAATTATCAGCCGCCCAAGACGTCAGAACAAATTATCAAATTTTGGGGTCGAGGAACCATTGGGGCGCCATAGCCCCGTACCTCAAACCCCGTAAATCCAGAACCGGGGCCTTAATCGAAAAACAAAAAAGAGGCATCGCATTTATCATTGTACTATGAAATAAAATCAATAGAGGAAAGAAATTCGAAAATTAAAATAAAAATAACCTTGCTTCCGTTAAGGGTACGAAAATGAAGTAAAATGGGGCAAGAAAGCACATTTTGACCCCTGATCCCGGAACCAGACCCTAAATAAAAAAACGCTCGGCGATGTACATGGTAAATCGACTACGACGGTTCGAATGAGCCCAAGATCATGAAAATCGGTTAAGTCGTTCCCAAGTTATGGCTGGCACACCGACGGAACTTAAAAGATTTCACCCCTGCAATACACATTCTCCACTACGTGTCACTACGTTCTGATTAAAAAATCTTTTTTACCGTTCTGACCAGAAAGAATTTGGAGTTGCTCGTGTTCAGCAAAAATTTTTTAAGACTTTGCTCGTAACGTTCTCGATGAAAACTCAAATAGCTTTGTTCGTTCTGTTTCAAGAAGTAGTCAGAAATGTTGACAATACGAGATACAATATGCCACACCAGTGCCAAAAATACCGACTTAATTTAACCAACACAACGGTCAGTTTACTACAACACTGAACATTAATATAATAGTCGTTATTAATGGTTACATTCAACGTCGCTCTTTGTGCTTAATGGTAACGTAAAGATCATGCGACAGGATCATCATTATTCAAGCCTTTTTCAATATTTATATTCATTTCTATAATTTTGATACGATTACACTGCCTCATTGAGAGTATAATTATTGCAGAACCTGAGCAGGGGGATCTCGTGCTAGTTTGACTATTGCAGAAATGAAACCCAAATCAACAGTAGGCTTAAATGATCACATAGCTTTATCAACCTCGCGACCCAAAGTTGCATACTTTAATCTATTTTACATTTCAGAAAATTACTATTATCCCAATGTTCTGCTCAACAATACAGTTACAAACAGAATTAAGTGCTCTAAAATCCATCGAAACTTCGTTCGATTTCGATCGTTTGCGTTTAAACAAAAATCGATCGTTTAAACGAAATTCGATTAATTTAATCAATTTTGATTGTGTTGAAATAAAAAAATATTTTAATAAAAAATGTTAGTTTGCGTTTAATTTAACGAATTTCGTTTAGACAAAGATCAATCAAAAGTGTTTTCGTTCGATTTCGGCTGCGTTCGATTTTATAAGCACTTAATTCGGAACTGTTTCTTAGGAACATGCCTGTATCCGATCCTTATCGCTATCTACACGAGAAAAGGCCAAATTTCGTCCCGACGTTGTGAATACTGCGATTTCGTGACGATCATAGCACACAACCACAACGCAATCACGTGACATGGCAAGGGCACTTGGCGACCGAATTGTTCCACATCCAGATACGGTTTTTGGTTCATCTAAACACCGTAGGAGATCGCCTTGAGTCGTATGAATAAATATGGCGCCGCTCCGAGTTGAAGAACCAGCGCTTGCGCTTATAACTAAACCATGCTCGGCAGATACTATGATTGCTACAATATCAGCGTCATGTCCAGTTAGGACAGCTCGAGGTGATGGTATCTCCCCTATAACAAAAATGCAGTCGAAAAAGTTCAAACTTACTTAAAATCATAAAAGACAAACAAAATTGAAAAAATAAAGGCATTTCAACGATAATAATAATAAATATATCCAAGCGCCGCTTAAAGCTTTTGTACACCAAAAAGAATACAACCTAACAAAAACAATGTATTGTATCTGTAACAGACGTGACGCTGCTGCATTGCGAACTTCCAAAACGCAATGCCCGTACGACCCCGGCTATCGTAACCTCTAAGGCGAACCTAATGGGATCGTTTTCCTCGGTCGGTCCAAGAAGCTACGGAGCTTAGTAAGTCGCAAGACCGCTTCACAGAATGTGTTCTGATCCTGCTGGAAGGGTTGCACACGAAGCATACGTGGTACTATTTTGAGGTCCCCGGCGATCCCATTGCAGGATATCAGAGGTCTTCATAGACAGTGTCACACTCATGGTAGCTAACCCGTATACACACGCGCAGTGGTAAAAAGACGTGGTTTTGGGTCTCCAAGTTTGCTGGGAAACATGGAATTGAAGATTAATTAAGGTGATAATTATAAGCTAAAAAACGTATGTGTTACCCATTGTTATGTGGTAAGGGTTGAGTCATCGCGCAACGATCCAGCATGGATCTGCTACATATCTATCAAACAATTCTCATATAAAGCTATGTATGCACTAAATATAATAATACAGTGTAATTTTAAGGCCTTAATATGCGTGTTCTATTTTATGGTTCTATAAAACAAAAATAAAGACCAAAAATATGTCCAATCGTGTTAGAAACTTGTTACTCTGCGGACTTGTCCTAAAACTATGTGGAAACCTAAAAAAGGCAGGCAGCGTCCATAAGACTACGACGAAAAGGCCTATCACATCGCAGCGTTTAAAGCAGGACTCATACCGAATAAGCTTTTGGGATGTAAGTCATGCTTGGCATTTTTGAGTTTTCCAATCACTCAATGTAGAAATCGTTGGCTCTCGGGGAGAACCGACAAACCCCTGTTATTTAATAAGTAATAACGCAAAAATATACACCCACCACCAACGTTGTATTCGCCAGCTACACTGTTCGATTTTGCGTTCCAGTGCCACAGTAGCACTGTACAATCCTTTGAACCCGACGCGATATAGCAGTCCGAGACAATATTGCATTCCGAACGAGCGAGACAAGTGACAACGCCTTTGTGGCCATATACGACTTGAGTTACTTTCGCTAAAAATGTTTTACTGTTGATCAATATTATAACACGGCCATGGCAATCGCTGCGATAGCGATAATTCTAAATGGGTTCACAGCCAGTCATGCAAACACGTATGATAGCTTCCTCAGATAGGTATAAGGATTAAAATTGTGTAGGTCTGTGCTATTTATTACTTTCCGGCTATTCTCACTATGTGTTATTTCAATTATCCCAAGTGATTTATCCGATATTTCCGAGCTTACAAAATGTAATTCTGGCCTGTCCACAATGGGAAACACCCACTCTCTCGAATCTCTTCAGCTAAATCCGAAATTTTTACTAGGCTATCTAAATTGGGGATGGGGTGGGGGCCCTGGCATTTTTCGTTTCCCCCTTGTTCAAAACAGGTGCTCCCCAGTTCGTGCCCTCCCTGGCAAAATTTTGGGCTTCCCCCAAGATCATTGCCTCTTGGAAAATGTTTATGTTTCCAATCGGCCCAAAGTATATAAAATTTGATCAAAATTTGTACTAAAATGGCGTTCTTGAAGACAAAAAAATTTCGCAAATTTTGTCAAAATTTGTTTCAAAATAGCTTTTGCTCTCAATCAAACGCATTTTGGTAGTGTTTCTGACAAGGTTTCTAACCATTTTTTACTTTGCAAAATGTCCCCTGGCAAAAATTGGTCGCCCCCGGTTCGAAACCAGGGGGCCCCTGGTTCATTCCTCCTGGCAAAATTTTCAGCGAATAGAAAGCCCAGTATTAGTACCTCTAAATTTATGCTTTCTGTATGCAACGTGTTTATTAAACATTATTACCACTAGTTCTAACGGAATACGTCGTTCTATAGCTAGAAAATAGCTGTATGACGCTAAAAGTAGATGAAAATATTATCACATTTAGTAATTTTAGGCAAAATTTATCCCCGACTCTGATATTCCCTGAGAATGAACACCCGTAGTTCCCTCACTTCTCGAAAGGCTGTGGAAAGACCAGTAATTATATTACAAAAATCTGTGAAAGAACTTTTTATTATACACATTTATGTATGTGAAATTTCATATGGAATACCTAACATTTTGAGTTATCATTCAAAAGCTTTACATAGTCGCTGAATAAAATAATTTAATCAACTAAAGCGTTGATTTTATTGTTTCGTGAACGGCAACAAACTAAATGTCACTGTCCGTCATTTTGGCCAAATTTTGCAAAGCTATGAGGTGAGAAGCAAGTAAAATAATTTTTTGAGTGAATTTCTGTATAGCATTATTGCAGCATTTGCTAGAAACGAATATCGCATTTGTGCGAGCGCGTGGCTTGCTCGAGATTTCAAAAATAGCAAAATTATTAATAAAATTTTGTTATAGCGGGCATTTGTTTTATGCGAGCCTCGAATAAGCGACAGTCGTTTTTGGAAGCACAGCATAATTATAAACACTATGCAGCCAATTAAAGTACGCATTAGCAAATCCAGAGATAGACATACAACTATAGGTGAAATAATAAGTGATGTTATCATACCTGAATCGCTACTTATTACTCGAAAACTACCATCGGGATACCCGCAGGCCAGAATATGCTTGGAGTCGACTGTTGTCACAAAATTTGTTGAAGCCACAATCATACGCTGATCGAAGGCTTCACCCAGATGTCGCCTGGGCTGCGGAACTGCTGGTGATCCGGATGCTGAAAATATTACAAGCAAAACCATTTTGCTGAATACAATCAAGTATGCATCATAGCCAAAGATGACATAGAAAAGGTTGATACAGTCGTCGACAGACGCGAATCGCGGCTAGAGCAGACAGGACGCAATTTCGACTGGAAACCTGCACACAAAGACGGACGGAATGAAGTTGCGTCTGCATAGAAATAGACGCAATAGCGTTCGGCTACGCCCGTTTTTGTTCGCTTCTGTTTGTCCGTAACTTTAGCGTTGCATCAATTTGCATCTTATTAAAATTTTGACATGTCGGAAATACCAAATCTAGTGAGAAAATCGTTCGTTGTTGAATGAATAATTTTAATACAGGGTATCCACGGCCTCGCCGATGTCAAATTCAAGGGTTTTGAACGGTAATTTGGATCAAAATTCATGTTTTCAAGGGTCTTTACTGATAGTTTTTGTTAGAAACATTTCAACTACTTGAAAATACCATTTGCGCAACGGTTACTAATACTGTTAACTAAAACAAACCAGTACTCAGTCTTGCAAGACACCTACATATATGACTCAACCAAATTAGGATAAAATTTACAATCCATCCAAACCGCCTGGACAAAAGAACTTATGGTACAATTAAAAACTAGTAACTTTATGGAGATTGCAGAAAGTAGTGAAGAATAGGTACACCTACGCCTTTTGTGTGCACAGCTAATCAGCTCTCGATAGCATACGTGGATATGCTATGTGAATATTACACAATACAGCACAAATTGGAACATGTAACACCAACAAAAAGTTTCCCGTGCCCGAAATCCCAGAAGTGCAAGCTATCAGCCTCTTAGGAGGTCACTATAAAATTAGGAATTTTGGGTCGAGGAACCATGGAAGCGCCATGCCCCGTACCCATGGAACTATGGGTCGCGGAGCAAACCCACAAATTTTAAGTGTGTTCAATGGTAACTTTCCAATTCAAGGGGTTTCAAGGGCTATCACGGGCGCAGTCACCCAGTTAATAGTACAACAAATTGCGTAAAGCGACAAAACTAGACCTACCGATATTTAATTTCCTTCGCATTTTTGACAATTTTTCAAATAACTCTATTTCGAAACTCCCTAACAATTATTATAAATTGGTAAAAGCATGCTGCATTTTTCATAATAAAATAAAATTTCGATCACAACTGATTGAAAAATTACTTATTCTACACAACTGTTTCCAATGCTAATCACGAGAAAATATTATATATCTCTGAGGACCTGCATGAAAATTGCTTAAAGTTTTAACTGTTTGAAAATAATAATTAGCTAACGCGAGACTAACTATCGCTGTGATGGCGTCTCGCTTGAAACCTCATTGTGCGACAGGAAATTGAATTTTAACGATTTGGAAAAACCTGGATGGAAATCAAATTCAACTTAACCAACTCCACATGTGGCTCGGTTCCACCAAAGACAATTTGGGACAGCAGAAATATACCATTGATGGCGTAGTCCGAGGCGTCGTGGCTGTTATTGATAAAATTATCTATGAATAATTACCAAAAAAGCTCTTCTGCACATATAGCGTATGTCCTGTATCGTATGTGATGATTCAGCTGCAGATGGATCGAAAATATATTATATGACAGTGAAAGTTATTAATTTCCATATTTCCAATTTCCAAGTCCGAGGCGTCGTATCTGTTATTGTCAAAATTATCTATGAATAATTACCAAACAAGCTCTTCTGCACATATAGCGGATGTCCTGTATCGTATGTGATGATTCAGCTGCAGATGGATCGAAAATGTATTATATGACAGTGAAAGTTATTAATTTCCATATTCTCGAAATCTGGAGTGACCTAAACATTTTGTCCAACGTACTGAATTTTAGTAAAAATCTGTAACTTATTTGCGTTTAACGAATTCCACACCAGTGATACAATATATATTTTATGAGGTATAAGAATATTAATAAATACAAAAATCAAAATTTCGTAGTCAAGCAACCTATAGCTAGTTACCTAACAGTGGGTCGACAGTCAAAGGCATGCTTGGTGTTTGTGGATTAGTCGAAGAATCAGGTGTTGACGGTGGTGCCGTTGGAAACTGGGATGCCTGGGTGTAGGGACCTAAAATTTATATTTTTCATTCCACTAAATGCGCATAAAACAATACGAACTATAAAAAAGATGAAAGCTAAAACAAATACACATTAATTATATTCAATCCAATAAAACTAATGCCAATAAATTTTAAAACTATCGAAAATAACACAAAACAAAATAATTGCATTATGAGCGTATTGAGTAAAACGAACGAAGCGAAGAATTCTTACTAGCCGTATACTGGTGAAACCTGACAATGTGCATTATTAAGTTTTTAGGGTGACAGGCATTATTCACCTTTGGCTTAGCGAAAATAGTCCATTTGAAAGATAGAAATCTCTTAAGGGGTTCCATAAGTAAGTGTCTTACTTTGAAACTACATAACTTTGTAATCATTTAACCAATTCAAATTATTTTTTCATGTTTTAGATCAATATCATATTTGATTATTAATATGATAATGGCGCAATATTACTTGCCGCTTAATGACACAATCCAATCTATTCGATTATACTCTAAATCCAACAGTGGCGCTGACGTAGTTCGATCATGGCGCCATTATGCCGACTCTCCTCCACCTTCCATACCTGCTTTTAGATGACTGAATCCTGAATTTGACAGTGCCGGGTCTGTGTCCGACCTGCCACGCTCTGGAAGACCTAACTCGGCCGCTACTGAGGATAACGTTGCGTGGGTTGAAGAGAAAATGTTGCAATCGCCACACAAATCACTCAAACACCTATCGATTGAAACTGGGCTATCAAAAAACACAAGTTACCGTTTGTCAAAGGTCTAGGACTAAACCCGTTTATCCCACAGCAGGTGCATCGATTCAACGAAGACAAGTTTGATCGCACAGAATTGAATTTGCAGAATCGTGGTTGAGCAAACTAGGTGAGGACTCAGAGCTCCCAAGTCGGGTTATTTGGTCTGACGAACGCACTTTTAAATTCGTCACAACTATCATTATTGTGGATATGAAAATGCTCACGAAACTATTGACCACAAACAGCATGCAGCTGCTGAAACCACGGTTTGGATCGGCCTGCATTCTGAGGAAATAATCGGACCATTCTTTTTTGATGAGACTTTGACTGGGGACAGCTATCTGGTAATGTTGAATCAGTAGTTCCTGACGGCTTTTATGCAGCTCCCCAATAGTGATGAATTCTTCTTTCAACAGGACGGTTCGCCGACTCATTAAGCGGGTTCGAGAGTGGCTTGATAAAAACTTCGCTGATCGTTGGATCGGACGACCAGGCTCCATTGAATGGCCCGCACGCTCGCCTGATTTGACACAGCCTGATTTCTTTCTCTGGAACGAATTGAAGCAGAAAGTCTACAGCCGAGGGCCAAAGACAATTGAAGTAATCAAGGACTATGTGGCTGAAAAAACTGACCATTATGCAACCAGAGCCGCTCAAAAAGTATGACGATTTATGCGTTATCGACTTGAGGAAATCATTCAACTGAATGACTCGCACTTTGGTCTTTTAGGTGAGAATTTATGTTTTGTGCGCTGAGGTGGAGTCGTTTATTTGCCATCAAAATTATATTTTAAATCGCGTTGTGGTTGTTGACCAATTAAGTTACAACAAACAGGGAAAGTTACTTAAGAAATAAACTGTTTATGTGCCCTATAGTTAGACGCGAAGAACGATTCCATTTTTTCTCCCGAAAAACCTTGTCGAAGAGGCTCTGGCTTTTATCGTACTGGCTAGTCCAAAGTGGAGGGCGGCATTTTCGGCTGCCCCCCTCCCCCAGCAAAACGGAGGTACCCCCGGCTCCTACCCATCGGCGCAAAAATTCGGGTACCCCCGGCTCAAAGCCCCCGCCGCTGAGAAAAATAAATGTCTAAACGCGACAAAATCTGGCAAAAAAATTGGCCCCCCGGCAGGTGAGCCGGGGGCTCACGGCTACAATTTCCGAGATTTGGACTAGCCAGTCGTATAGCTTATGTAACAGATCCATACTGGATCGTTACGAGGGAGATTAATCCTGGCCATAGCCAACAAGGTCAACATTTAATAGAATGCCCAATAATCTTGGCCACAGTGTAATGGCCAACTTTTTGAATTTATTTGCGGATGTCTCCCGACTTAGAATACCCGACGGAGATGTTCTAAGAGGATACGAAGTTAAAACCCCACATCAATATATCCATGTGTATAGGACCGAAACCAACTAATGATCTTTTCGCCCAAGTGAAAATGTAAGCCAATCTCCGCATATATACGAATTGACCGCAAGGACCTGTTGTCACCCTATTTACAGACAATACATACGTGTCACAAAGCATGGATCGTTGCGCTCATTAACCTCGCTAGGAATAAAGATTTTTCGTCGTATTTCGGCCTGCACCGCCGACAGTTTTTGTGATCAGAGTGGGTATCGTTATTATTATTTCAGGAATGGAGGTTCGTTGAAGTATTAGCACCATTATAGATTGATTGTAGGGCCATAAAGGCACCCATCGATATATATGTAACTTGTATCATATTATCATTGCTATAATCATATTGTTGTTGGCCATAAAGGCCTCTATTGGCGTACTTGAATCTGTATATGGGTCATTTCACGAAACCATGTAATTAGTTGGGGGCTACATCGGCACATCTTGGCCCATACCACCAGTCTTTTGGAAGGAAATTTAATGGCGCTGTGTGGTGTGATAATATGCTGTCCGACGGTCATTATAAAGTATGGTGGACTTCTGTGCCCCTAACATAGCAGGAGCTTGGAGCCCACAAATCGGATGGGCCAAATGAAGCCAAAACACATGTCCCACTGTAAACGTTCGCGGTGTCGCCAGCACATGATACATATTGTGTTTTTCATTTCACTGTGATCGTTTGATGTTTGCTAATTTTTCCGGAAAAACTTGGGGGTAAACATAGACACTGAAGCTGACGAAAAGCTTCAGAAATTTTTTTCGTGACATGTAGCCCCCCCCGACCTAGGTCAATTCTAAAACTCGCATACGCTGGTAAATAATGTCAAAGTGCACTAGCGCCAATAATTCTATATAATGATAATCGTAATCGGTACAGGTGTAAGTGAAAAAAGAATGTGAGCGTATGTCTATGTGTTGCTTAGTTATGAATGTGTTGCTTAGTTATGAGGCCGAAGGCCGAAGTGCCAAAAATGAGGTATGCAAAATGTAGCACCCCGACCTTACGAAAATTTAGTTTAAAAAACCAAATTTAGCATGCAGTCTTACAATAGGCCGGATAGAAATATAGTAGCTCCCCACTAGAATCGGGCCATGTATTAAAATTTTTTAATGAAAATGTAGCCCCCAAGACCTGATGTGTAGCCCCCCCGACCGCATACAATACCTGAAACTGCCTGATGACCAAAACTATCCTGATGTGCCTGAACGTGAGCAAGCCGACGTGCCTTTGTCGGATGTAGACGAGCCCCCGACTTCAGATGTAGCCCTACCCCCGACTTTAGGTGTAGCCCCCCCCCCCCCCGACTTTAGGTGTAGCCCCCCGACTTACACATATCGGGGTGTCAATTTTTACAAGACCTATGGATCTGCCTGAAATTTTCTGTCGGACATCTCTCACTCATGGTTGCTTTGTGAGCATAAAATGGTATCTGTATGTGCTGTATCCGTTGCGCTAGAAAAACTTCTGCGACACGCTTGTTCTAAATTGATCATTTTTTACCTCAAAAGGTTTCTAGCGGCACCAATTATAGACCACATGTCCTCCAAATGGCTTGACAGTGACGCTTTTTGTCCGGCTTGCATACAAACAGACCATAGTTCACGTGTCGCTGCGTCAAGCTATAGAATAAAGACTTATTTCGGATTAAAATTTGAACCCCAGGGGTTCTTTGCGACCCCTGTAACAGGTTTCAGGAAGTTCGTTTTGCATAGAGACGTCGATATTCGAAAAATTCAAGGTTTTTTACGTCGGAATGGGCCTAAACACTGTACATTCGAAAACGTTTCATTTTGGCTTCAAAAAGTGGTGTCTAAAATTACATGAATTCGTGAAATGACCCATATGCTGTGTTGCTATTACCATCGTTATTGTTGTACCATACCATGTCAATTGGCCATAAAGGTTCTCTATTATGTACTTGATTTGTATAATCATGACCATATCGAATGCTATATGTATATATATATATATATCCGTGCACGATTGTAATCGTTGTTTGCCCTCATATGTATTTATAGGTGGATGTATACGATTTGGCAGCCTGATTACCGTCGTATATTCAAATTGTATTGTTGATTATATACGTATGATTATAACCGTTTATCTATAATCGTTGTACCATATCCATACTGTTCTTTTGCTTGTTTAAAACCGCAAAAGCGCCAGCCCGTAAATAATTTCGTTGTAATTTTATGTCGTTTGTATGATTATCACTATACCTTGTTGTACCCTTATGATTTACAGGTTTGGAGATACCAACGGTTGTGAGTAACCTATTTTGTTTAGGCTTATTTTTAGTGAAAAGTTGATAAGTTCTATGCACATGAACCAGCTGTTTCGTGGGTAGAAAACGCGAGTAAGGCGAGCCCTTGCCATACCCGACTTGTGGATATATAAAACGGTACGACGCTCAACCTGTCCCGATATAGATAGGAATAGCCCTACCCCGCACGGTAGGACTGCGAAATTCCTTGCGAACTGTGATGGAACAGAGTTGCCGTGACCGATACCCGTCACGACCGTCCTCACGAGTGAGGGCCACAAAAATTATGGCTGTTCGCCCTATAGCGAACAGCAAATGAGCAAATTTCCTGGAAATATTCATAGGAAAAGTGAAATATCACTTTACCAGTGGTCATTATTGAAAAGTACACTGGTGAAATGTAGCGATAAATAAAATATCAGCTACCATTTTCACGGGCTAAGATAACTGATAAAAGTAAAAGAGAAAATGAAATTTTAGACTCAAACGTATCGGCTCCGGCCCATAACCCCTGTACCGTTGAGAAATCGCAAATTGAATACTTAATATTTTTGGTAGGGAATTTTCGATCTTTCTAATGAGACCGGTGTCGTGGATATCCGGTCAGGATCTACGGATTTATTAGCGAATAACCAGGTACATATTGCAAATAAACCATACCCAATTAAATAACTTAACGAGTATTCGACACAAAAATGTATATAGGACATCGTTGCATTTCTTAGAGTCGTCCGAAAGACCGGTCCGGGCTTTCTTATGAGCCCGGACTGGTCCCGCTGTGCCCGTGTTTAGGTACCCATCCCCGTGAAAACCGCAGAAATTTTTCCCCGATGGGTGTGTGACCCGTCATTAAATTCCTCTCGTTAAATCCGACACGAATACATATCCCTCGCCCCACAAAACGACTCCCCAACCCGCGGGAGCCGTTTCAAACACTTCATTTATTTATAAAATTTATGATGGTAGCCTTGTATTCTTGATGATAGGTTAAACAGACATGAAGTTTAGCAGTTATCCCATAGGGTTGAATAATGTCATTTTAAGAGCACCAATGTATAGCGTTTCGCCTCCCCTGTCCATACTGTTATTTACATGGTAGCCCTTTCCGTCCTAGTTTCTCCCGCAGACCCTCAGCCGTAGGAAGCCACTCTCACAATCTAGTTAGCAAGTCGAGGTCATACCGAACCTCCCTCGGTCGATGAGTTAAGGTACAAATAAACGCGACACTCGCGTATAGATACGTTTTACATTATTACCTGAGTCGAGTTAGAATTTAAAAATGTAGTCCTTGAGCCGACCGAGGTTAAATAAAAGAACTTTTTGGTTGAACCTAAGCAATATAACTCCGTATCATGCTTGGTTATATTATTCACGTTGAGTGTTAATAATCGATTTTTACTCAAGATTTTATTCGTGTTACGATTCATTTGGACGCGAGTTCGTCTGTCTGCATGCTTTGATACTTTGACAGTTGGAAACTCAGGACGAAGTTTTACATTGTAAGATAAAACCACCTCAGGAACTTTGTCAAGGTTTTGTTAGGATGTCAGTAGAGCTCTAGATATCTACAATAAGCTGAGAATTGTATCGAACCACAATTAGGTAGACCGACTCAACGCCCAATGAGCGAGACTGCTCATTTTGAGTGAAATTTTGACATATCTTAAGAATTACTCCAGGAATTTTGCTGAAATTTGACCTGGACCTAGATAAGGATCCCAGCTATCGGATTAGCGTATAAAACCCTCAAATATTTTATCGGAATCAAAAACCCGACGACCCTGAAAGGGCTTGCCAACACCTAAAACATAAAATTGGAAATATTTTAAGATTCCCTCAAGGAAATTTGTTGAAACTTTGGCCGTTTCTTCGTAAGAATGTCCACTACTGAATAGAACCTAAAAATGAAATAATATCGAGTGGGAATCACAAATCCGACGACCCGACAGGGGCCACACCTACCTAAAATTTCAACTGTCACTAACTAAAAATTCTCTCCAGTAATTTTGCTAAATTTTATTGTACAAATAGAGGCCCATTAGGCCTTCGATTTGAGCCATTGAAGCCGATAAAGCCGTTGCTTGTTCAGAAGTCACAAGAAATTCAAACCCGAACAGCGCAAACGCCGCTCAAGATTTGGCTCAAATTTCTTAAATTAGATTTCCTTCGTAAGTAGGTTTTGGTCTTGTGTTTGCACGTATTTTTTAGTAAAAGAGAAATATCAAAAATCCTAGGGTTGATATTTCTCGTTACAACTGGCAACATTTTTGTATATAGATTTTATCGATATCGCTAAACGCGATATCGGGTCCATCGGGTCTCGGCCCGACGGGCCAATTTTTGTGAGGACCGTTGACCTGGTCCTAATAGATCGATAAATAATGTCGAACCCAGCCTGTGTAAAATTTCACGGAGAAGGGCTGGCAAATTATCGAAATATTGAAAATTATAGGTTTTCCCCAGCCCCTATCAGTTAAACTAAAAATCTCGGTCGAGATCAAAGAACCCGAGCAATCTATGGATACGAACCGAGTAAAATTTAGACGGTAAATTTGTTACGGTTATACCGACAACCGGGTCTACCACTTACTGACCCGTGTCGTCAAGTAGGAACTACTAAAACACTAATTAAATCTTAGTACCAAGTAGAGCTCTTTTCGAGAGCCGTTTCCAAGTTAAATTTGGCTAAGTTATGGTATCCTTAGGAAAGTGTTGATGACCTACGAGGCATCGCCACTTATAGTTCTAGTTTCATACAAATTTGTAGGCATCTGAATACAATTTTAACCCCTGTCCCCATGCAATGAAGTCGGCATGAAATTTGTACAATGATGACGCAGAGCTACCTTATTGGCATCAATTAATCGGCCTCATAGAAGTTATTGGTTGTATCGTATATTAGAGACGTACCCGAATCTGTCCCACACCCTTCACTCGTACCGTTACGTAGTAGCAACACTGAGCGATCCGAGGTTTTTAGAACAATTTCCGCATTAAGGAATTGAGTTAAGATATTCAATTAGTTAAGAGAATTAAATTAAGTAGGCCAAGATTGTCAGCCCGTTTGAACCAGTAGGAATTGGGAATGCCTCAAAGCGGCTCATTGCTTCGGCAGTTGCCTACTTGCACACTCAAGCGTAGCGTTTCTGTCATTGATCAAGGATTGAGTAAGCGTTCAATTCTCAAACGCAGGAAACCTGTCCTAGGACGAATCAATAAAATTACCAAACGTTTGTTGACCCGCATAAGCACACATTCTGGTACAATCTTTTAGTCCAAATTGAACGAAATAATTTGTATACACTGCACTTGTAAGCTATTAGATCTGCGTCCAGTGTTGGAGCATTACTCTTTTTATTGAATTGCCACCGAACGTCGAGATGCTTTTGTACGCTTGTATTATCTGGGAAAATTGAAAGGCTGAGGCTACGCCTTCAACCCTTTTTTGGAATAGGAAGAGCCCATTTGGAGTTCTTCAGTAGGCGGAACAAGTTTACGAAGTATCAGCACCGAATATCACCCGAGCCGTCTCGGGATAGAACGTTAAATACCCTAATTAGTACTTCAGAGTTTGGATTTTAGCAATTCTTTTTTTACCGCTTGTGGTACAATCGCATTTTTTCGTAAGAATGTAGAGCAATGTTCTACTGAGCCGAGCGTGAACGAATGTCGTGAGTGAAACCCGATTTGCGCTTAAACTGGACACTTTAATACTTCTCCCTGGATCCGGCTCGATCCAGCGTCTTCCCAAAATGCACAAATTCGTCCGCCAAAGTTAAATATCAAAATGCCTAGTGTATGTAAAGTACAGTTAATGTACACGATACATGTAAGTTTTAGCATACATTTTGTCTTAGGAATGTCTGAAAAGTTAGAAAATTCGGTCCTCACCTCAGTTTACCGGGACCCATAAGCCAATTGATACGATATCTAACCCCGCCAATCTTGATTCATTCTGGCTCATGACTACAGAAGCTAAAAGTCCGTTTCGATCGTTATTTAGGTTGCAAAATGAGCACCAAAGTAAGCCCGAACTTCGCCTTTTGGCGGACCATATTTGAGAACTAATTTGATAGGGACGTGGAATCAAAAGTGATTTGTTGTATCCTGTTATTAACGGAAAATTTGTCAATGAACCCGCGGTAACCGTTCGTGTGTACGTATGCGAGTAGGAAAAGTAAAGTTCGATGAAAAAGGCGATGACTCCGCACTATGCCCCATTGGTTGCCCTGCTCATTCTCCCGATAGCGTACCCTACCAGTGACATTCTACCTATTGTATTATCCCGTACAGTATGTTCTTGTCCGTACATGGCTTTGACTCATCAATAAATACTAAATCAAACCCAAGTAGTCTGTGCGTTTTGTTGACCCTAGCAGCGATAGGTATCCAAAAGGCTTTGAAATTCGTCACCCCTATCGACGATCTACGTTCGGGTTTGACACACGCATTGAAGAATCAAATCTTAGCGTGCCTCGCCGATCCCATAATTGTATTAATTGTATCACTGTGTGAGTATGTCCGAGAAAGCAAATTACGCTGAACGCCCAAACCAAGAAACTACACGCGATCCGACGTTAAACGTCTAGGGAATTGTGGAATCCTAGCTGGGGCCACTGGCTAAATAAATTATAAAGTGTTCAGGAAAGCAGGGAAGAAAACATTACCTACTCAAACCTCACTTCCGGGTAGTACGATGATAGGGAATAGTGGTATGGTCTCTTTGGCCAGAGAGCAGGTGACGGAGCCAACCTCCCTAGGGACCTCAAAGGTAGTATCGCTTAGGCTACGTGCGCAACCCGTCCGGCAGGATCAGAACACACCCTGTGAAGCAATCCTGCGGCTTGCTAAGCTGAGTAGTCTCGTAGAACCGACCCGAATCCGAAATTTGAACCCATTAGGTCTGCCCTCGAGGTTACGATAGCCGGGGTCGTATTTGCATTACGTTGGAAGTGCGTAATGCAGCAGCGTCACGTCGATCTGATACACTAAAATCGTTGTAGATGTCTAATTAAACCGGGCTCTTATCATTGGGGGAGGGTCTGGCATTTTCAAATGCCCAAAGCCATAAACCAGATGCACTTGGCAAAATTTTCGGGTCCCCTAGTGCATCCCCTCTTGGCAATGTTTTTTGTTTTCACTCGATAAAAACACTCCAAATGACATAAAGTCTGATCAAAATTTGTACAAGAAATCCGTCTTAAAGCGTAAAAATTGTAAATTTTGTCAAAATTTGCCTCGAAATCGCTATTTTTCTCCTTCAACAGCACGTTGGCAGCGTTTCTGGCACGTTTTTAACTGGTTTCTTTTGGCAAAATGCCTCAGCAAAAATGGGCACTGCCTAGTTCCGAACCAGGGGGGCCCACCCAACTCCTGGCAAAATTTTCAGCGAATGGAGAAGCATACCGCCCAGGTAAAATAGGGTTCATTTTACAGAGGTCCACTCACGATTGTAAAAGCGGTGAAAGCGTAGAAATAATGATTATTATCTTATGTACTCGAAAACAATTTTCGATACATCAACACGTGTATTGTCCGCGGTCACAATTTTGCTATTTAGCATCGCAATTGGCTGACCGCACAGACGTAAAACGCTATTACCAATCGCATATTTTTCGATAACTACAATACATATATATATATATCGAACATCGCTGTACGATTCAGCATATCATTTGATGAAAGCAGACAAACGTGCAAAATGAAAAAAAATGTGTGCGTACCAAACTTTCATCAGTACACTGCAGAGCCCTTCTCCGGCAAAAATGTGAAAATGAATTTTGACGCGATTCAGTTCGTGATTTTGACAAAAACAGTGATACACCATTTACCAAAACATTACTCAAAAAATCACATACATCGACGGTAATGTAGGATATCGTTCTAAATTATGATGTGCGCTGGGACTCAAACGAAATTAGCATAAACGTAACTTTTTTGATAAATCTGGTATACTAGTTTTCTGAAAAAAGAATCATGGATTTTGGACAGCCTTCGTGAAACAGAATTTTTAAAAATGTCTAAAATCGTACAGAAGCAGCCAACAGTCAAATAAAAAATACACTATCTTACTGTTATAGCTATTGTTCCATTTGTTAAGCGAGAAGCCCAAATTTGCAGTTATCGCAAGAACGGTTGGGTTCGATAGTTGTGAATAGGTGTTGGGCGATATATGGACAACCGGTGAATTGGAAATAAATTTCATTACCATACACAAATCTTCGGTGACCGGATTGAACATCATGGGACTCTGTAAGTTAAAAAATAAAAAAAATTAATAAAGTAAACAGCCCATCAGTATGCCACGCTGAATTCGCCTGTCGACTGATTAATGTCTGTACATCAATGAAAAGTTTAAGGGATACTATCTTCGACTTAATAAACGAAACATTCATTTGCTGTTCAAACATTGTTCCTATGCATCATTCACAGAGAAGTGCTCGCACGACTTGGACACCGTAAGCTGTTGCAACGACCATGTTTAACGAAAACTATACTGCCATGACACTACATTGTTATAAACATACTAACATCAACAGCTCAAGCTAAGAATATTGCTGCTACAATATCATATGACGCTATTGCACTCTCAATAGCCCAAGCTAAACATTGCTGCCATATTGTTTTGTATTGCACTGTAAATAGCCTAAGCTAGCAATATTGCTGCTAAACAATGTGTTGTTATATTGCATTACAGCAAAACTGTCTAGTTATTATTGCGTCAAAGGACAACTGGTCGTTATTATTGCAACCATACATTTCTTGCAAACATTGCTGCGACAATAGTTTCAATGCAGCTTAATCAGTGAAAAAAGTGGTACATTACGCGCAGCTACAGTTACAATCAGAATTAAGTGCTTATAAAATCGAACGAAATTAATCACAAACTAACATTTTTTATTAAAATATTTTTTTATTTCAACACAATCGAAATTCGTTAAATTAATCGATTTGCGTTTAAACGCAAACGATCGAAATCGAACGAAGCTTCGATCGATTTTTGAGCACTTAATTCTGATTGTAACTGTACATTGAGGATGAATCGCTGTGATTTACTGAAAAGTAACTGAAGTGGAATCCGCAGCTTATGCCTGACGCCAATAATGGCTCGTCGTTGAAAATTCTGTCCCGCTCCAGAATAATGAGCGATTTGGTTTTGCCATGACTTATGCCTTCGACCTTGCGATTTTTAGCCCATCAGGCAAAAATTTGATATGTTTTGTGGAATAGGAAAGTACCTGGAAGACCTGGGGTCATAAATAGCCTAATAAAAAATTAACCTGGACGAACTTGAGGAGAGGTCGAAATGCATGGGTGTCCCAGGTCCCCATATTTGCAGAAGCCATCATTGTGTTTCTGCTGTTATAACCTAATTAATTCTACCCGATATATCAGAAAATATTGTAGGACAAAATGTCCCTACAATAATGCAAGGGCAAATATGTTTCAAATTGCAGTTTATGGTCAAGCGTTTGTTATGGCACTCATTTTCTTGGACGCTTCTGCATTTTACTCCATATACATTGAGTTTCAATGATTCAATTATTTAAAATTAACTTCTGCATTTTGGCGTTATATCAACTAGTGACTAGCGAGATTGCAGAACTTAGTGAAGCATAGGTACACCTACGCCTTTTGCATGCACAGCCAATCAGCTCTTGATAACATACGTCGATATGCTATATGTGAGCACAATACCGCACAGGTTAGAAAAAACTAACACCGGCAATAAGTTTCCCATGCCCGAAAACACCCCAAGTCCAAGCTATCAACCTCCCAGGACGTCACAATAAAACTGGGAATTTTGGGTCGATGAACCATAGAGGCATCATACCCCGTACCTATAGGTCGCAGAACGAAATCAATACCGGCAATGAGTTTGCCATGCCTGAAAACTCCCAAGTTAAACTTTTCAGTCGCGTAGAATGTCAGAACCCATTTTCAAATTTTGGATCGAGGAACCATTGGGGCACCATACCTCCAACCCCGTAACTCTTGAACCGGAGCCGTAATCGAAAAACAAAAAAAAAGAGGCATTGGCATTTATCATTTTACTACTAAATAAAACCAACTAGAGAAAAAAATCAGAAAGTTAAGATAAAAATTACCTTGCTTCCGTGAAGGTACTAAAAACCCTCATTTTGACCTCTGACGCAAACCATGGGGCGATACCCCGTACCCATAGAACCATGAATCACAGAGCAAAACCAAGACCGGCAATAAGTTTCCCATGCCCGAAAACCCCCAAGTGAAACTTTTCAGCTGCACAGGACGTCAGAACAAATTTTCGAATTTTGGGTCGAGGAACTATTGGGGCACCATACCTGAAACCCCACAGCTCTAGAACCGGAGCCGTAATCGAAAAACAAAAAAGAGGCATGGGCATTTATGATTTTAATATGAAATAAAACCAACCAGAGATACAAATTCGAAAGTTCAGATAAAAATAACCTTGCTTCCGTGACGGATACTAAAAAACTTTCATTTTGACCTCTGACCCCGAATCATGGGGAGTCGTACCCCCATACCCATGGAAAACCATGGGTCACAGACAAAAACTAGCACCGGCAATGAGTTTCCCATGCCCTAACCCCCCAGGTGAACTTATCAGCCGCCCAAGACGTCAGAACAAATTTTCAAATTTTGGGTCGAGGAACCATTTGGGCGCCATACCCCCGTACCTCAAACCCCATAAATCCAGAACACGGAGCATTAATCGAAAAACAAAAAAGAGGCATCGGCATTTATCATTTTATTATGAAATAAAACCATCCAGACAAAAAAATTCAAAAGTTATAATAAAAATAGCCTTGCTTCCGTGAAGGGTACAAAAATGGGGCAAAAACCCACATTTTGACCCCTGACCCCGGCAGCAGACCCCAAATCAAAAGCGCTCAGAGATGTACACGGTAAATCGACTATGCCGGCTCGAATGAGCCCAAGATCATGAAAATCGGCTAAGTCGTTTCCGTGTTATGTTCGATCACACACACAGACAGGGTGTAAAAGATTTCACCCCTGCAACGCACAATCTCCACTACGTTCTGAAAACATCTATAATGTTTTGTGAAACTTATTCCGATTAATAAGAGATGAACCAACTTTACAATACTCTTTGGGAGCATCATACTGTTGAAATTATAATCATTTTCTAAATTTATAGAAAATTTGACTGAATATACAAAACACGCCAGCGCCACTTTCATGCATTCCACAAAAATTACACTCTTAGAAATAAAAGAAAAATACTGAATATCTAACCAATTATTCACTGTAAGAACGCAGATGTTACTACGAACCCATACTTTTCAGTATATATAAATTCTGTTTATGTAGCATAATGATAACAAAACACTATGCCGCGGTTACTAAAAGCCAGCTTGCCATTACGAATAGAGCAACAGACAACCTGTCAGCAAAATAAAATTTGACTTTCGTTCCCTTTATTACGCATACTGGTACTCTGTAGACATGCTAAACTATTAATTAGTTCAATCAACTTACAATAGTGAGAACAGATTGTCGAGGCGGATGCGGTTCTGCAAGCAACTGCGCGGGAGTTTGGCCAAAATTTTTAATTTGGTTCTCGAGGGCCTGAAACAAAACATAACTGCTGATCAAAGACACAACTACCAATAAAATTATTGCTTACAAATTTGCTAAAGCTATGCAACTGCGAGGGAGTTTCGCCAAAATTTTTGACGTTTCTCCAGCGCTGGAAGCAAAAATAACTGCTGATCACAGACACAACTACCAATAATTAATATTATTGCTTTCAATATTTCAAACTGCCGTGCGGAGTTTGGCAAAATTTTTTGGCTTGTTGCTCAAGCACTTGAATCAAACAATAACATGCTGATGAATGACACACTAGGTTTTTTTTGGGTCCGCAGGTGGGTCTGGACCCAAATATTATTATGTGGACCCTAAAATATTTTTTATGGACCCAACCTGGACCCATGGTCCGTTTTGAAAAAAAACCGTGGACAACTGCCAAGAATGACACGGACGGGCGAAATTTCGTTTGGACGCAGTCGGTCGGAAGCAATTTCGTCCGGACGCGGTCGGTCGGACGCAATTTCGTCCGGACGCGGTCGGTCGGACGCATTTTCGTCTGGACGCATTCGGTCGGACGCAATTTCGTCTGGACGCGGTCGGTCGGACACAATTTCGTCTGGACGCGGTCGGTCGGACGCAATTTCGTCTGGACGCGGTCGGTCGGACGCAATTTCGTCTGGACGCGGTCGGTCGGACGCAATTTCGTTTGGACGCGGTCGGTCGGACGCAATTTCGTCTGCACGCGGTCGAACGTAATTTCGTCTAGACGAATGAGAACACAATAAGATATGAACGCAAACAGACAAAATTGCGTCTGAACTCATACGGAGAAAAATTGCGACCGGACGCGGAATTCATCTGGACGCGACAAATGCAATTTCGTCTAGACTCGGAGGGACGCAATTTAACCTGAACGCGGAAGAACGCAAAAACATTATAAAAGCAAACGGACAAAATTGCGTCTGAGCTCATATGGAAAAAATTGCGACCGGACACGGATGGATGCAAATTTATCTGGACGCGACGAATGCAATTTCCTCTGGACGTCCGTAATTGAGCCATACTTTGTCCGTGATTGTATGTTTTGGTTCACTGCCAAGTCACCTAAATACGCCACGGCCACTTGTCTTATGCCGAGCAGTGCCTGTGGCTCAGTTCGAACACCTAATGCATTACTTTCCGGACTATTTAATACAGTTGAGAAAATCCCCAAATTCACCAGAACCCGAGAGGTAATGGTCTGGGAGGGTTACGGTTCAGTTCCGACATGCGTTCGTCTATAATATTGATGACAGAGTTTCACAATTTATTCCTTGTTGAATAAATAAATTGCATCAAATTGTTCTTTCAGATCTTAATACTTAGAATCTCGCATCTAAATATCATGATTTGTGCCGATATATTCATATTACGCTGACCTGTTCATAGTTCTCCCAAAGTGAAGGAAAACTGGAGAGGAAGTTCATTCTCGATGAAAATTTCACAGTGGGGCGGGGGGGGTGGAAGTAATAAATTTTGTTAAAAAATGCTAGATATTTCATTATTTTCGTATACATCTACTGTTGTACAATTCTTTTCAGGATATAATACCACTATTTAACATTAGAATCTTGGCGACATGCCAAGTGTATGAATTCGGAGAAATGAGGAACTGTAACGTTAACATATAATGAAACAACTCATTTTAAAAATATATATTCCTGTTACGAAACAAAGATGTAACTCACCTAAAATATTTATTAATCTGCTGTTCAATAAGACATAGATGCAGCAAAACTGATAGTCAGATTTCTAATACGCACCCTACGAAGGTTAACTCTAGCTCAGAACTGCTCAAGAATCGTGAACAACATATCTATATATACGTATATATAAGAATGATAACAAAAGCACAGTAGCACAGAAAACATAAACAGAATTTGGTACAGACCGCATGACACTCGCCCCTTTCGCACCACTCCCTTGTCTTATCCATTGATATAACTACCTCTACACGAAGAGATACGTTTAAATACAATGACGACTTGAAATCAGTACCCACGAAAACCCAACTATTATGAGCCACAAATCTATTAATATACCATTAGAAGTGGTAATGTCACGAAGGACTATATATGGGGTCAGGCCCAAATTTAACCTTAAATACCAATTGACCCAGGGGTCCTACATCAAATCTGTTGACATCGCAGCAGCTCTATCTACACCCCAAATTATTTCTTTCGCATCGCTTGAGTGGTTACATAGCTACACCTCAACAAGCTTTGACCAAAATTTTAGAAATTAGCCCATTTGCTAAAGTCCCCCATGCCCCATAGGGACCCGACACAACAATTTATATACCCATAAATAAAGCTTCCTAGAACACATATTGCTATCAAAATGTTTCAAATCGGCTCAAGGGTTGCCGAGTTATGAGCAAAAATGATCCAAAAATGGCCCATTTTAGTCATGTACCCACGGAAGTCCTGTTAACAGAGAAAAAATAAACGGACGCTCATCTTTTTCATCATAGTGCAGTCTAGTGAGAATTCTTCGATTCCGAAGCTACCGCTTTTCCATCTCCAATTAACATTTAGCATAGAGAAAACATAAATTTAAAGACAAAAAATTTTCGGATTTAACTAAACATTAATGTTTACGGCCTATGTAGTTGGTGGAGGCTTGGCAAATATAGGGCAAAATCTCACAACCATGGTGGAATTTCGAAAGAAAGGGTCCCACACACCCCCACTGTGGACGGGCCCGTTACGTTACAAAACACAGCCAACCTGGCGCATAATGGGATCTTCGAGCTCCGACAGGTCCACCGACCCTTCATAGGTTAAGTAATAAAATACGTTTGTTGCGCGAACAGCTTCTGGTCCTTAAAATAAAAATACATAAAACGATATACAAATTACTTGGTAAATTCCTTCTCCAAATTCACAAACACCTCCTATTATTTTTGACCAAAATTTTTAGCCCAAATTGCATAACACAACACAAATAATCGTATCACTACGTGCATGTATAATCGCACCCTAAGTTCATTACAATTCATGTCATTGTTTAAAACGCTGAAGCTACATTTCCCACAAGCTGAAAATTACTGCTATAATGACATTTCAACTTTTTTAACAAATTTGCGTTAGCTCAATTACAAAATATGTACGTTATATAATGTTGCAATGTAAAACAGCACTCATGTACTCCACCTATATTACAACTTAAGTACAATAGAATCAAAAATCCACAAGTTACACCTTACATCAACGAAGCGACTGTCCAACTTCTTAGACATTTTGTAGAAAGTCCGTGATGTTTTTGCTAATATTGTCAACTGCTCCTATCTCAAAATTATACATTCTATTTATCACACAAATGCACTAACGTTATAACCCACTGGGCTCTCCAACTTGGGGTGGGTTAGGGGCCCTGACACTTTTCGGTACTCCCTGGTACAAACAGGCGACCCTCAGTTCATGCTCCTGGCAAAATTTTGGGCTCCCACGGTTCATTGACTCTTGGCAAATTTTTTTGTTTCCAATCGGTAAAAAACACATAAAATTTGATCAAAATTTATTCTAAAATTCCGTTCTAATGCCAAAAATTTTGCAAATTTTGTGAAAGTTTGCTCAAAATAGCTTTTTCTCTTCATCAAAAGCGTTTTGGCAGTGCTTTTTAATCGGTTTTCTCTTGGCAAAATACCCCCCTGTAAAATCGGGCCCCCCGTTCATGGCCCCTGGCAAAATTTTTAGCGAATGGAGAGCCCAGACATAATACACTTAATTTCGATGGAAATATTAAAAATTATTTATACTAGCAGATTATCTTATCGCCAAGATGGTGAATTCTGAGTAGTGAATATGTAATTTAGAGAGACGTGCAAACCTACACTGGGCAATAAATTACAAAATGAATCACCGAATATCAGTCATGTTGCTTGAATAGTAGTTGCTGATAAAAAATACCCCATTATTATTATGCTCGCATTGTGTAAATATGTAGAGGATAAATTACTCTGCAAACTGAGACCAAACATCCCCATAATCTGCGCTGTCTATAACGTCGTCCGAACACACCTTTCCCAACCAAAATAATTATTTTCGCCTATGTAGATTACTTTGTGTGATATAGAATACATAAAATTACTGCCGGAAGACTCAAATCACAGATATCGACTATTATATTCTTCAAAATGGCAGATTTTCATAATCTGCGATATAAAGTCGTCCTAAAACACATTCCCAACAATAATTATCATCATGTATCAGGACCACTTTGTATGTCATAGCATACATAAACTTGCTGCCAAAAGACTAGCAATATTGGCTATATAGAGTTCAAAAAAGCAAATTTTGATAATCTGAAATATATATGACGTCGTTCAAACCCTTCAGAACAAAATACCCATTTTCATCTATCTGAATCACTTTGCGTGACATAAGATATATAAAATTGCTATCAGAAGACTAAAACCATAGATATTGGCTATTTAGGACTGAAATTGACAAATTTCCATACTTTGCGACTTCGATAACGTCGTCCAAGCACATTTTTCTAAAGAAAAATGTCCTTTTTCCTATATGGATCTCTTTACGTCACATAGGATACATAAAATTGCGGACAAAAACCATAGATAGTGGCTATTTAGGCCTCTTTTTGAAACTCCAAAATGCTAATGTATGATTTCACTACAAATATATCAAGACTACATAGATATGATTGCCAGAGAATGGATACAATGACATGAAGCAACACCTGGATTTGTCTGATACCAGTTTTTACTCTGATCATTTTCTCCATTCCAGCCAAACTGAAAAGTATTGGGTAAAATGCAGGACGAAACGGCTGGTACTCCCACAGAGGAATTTTGTATACTGAAACCATAAATATACTCCATAAAGTGTGGTGGTGTTGAAAAGAAGAGAGCTAAAATAGTTATGAAACAAAACCTGAAGAGAGAAACACTAACGGATGATTATTTTCAAACTGTTAGGAATACAACCTGGATGAGACATATAATGAAAAATACTTCGAGTAATAGTGATCAAATATATACAATTGAACTGAATAAGATTAGTCTCAGAATTAGATTATGGTTATCAGCGATACATTTTACCAGATATGTGACCTCCTGATCTTTCTATCATCGACCATCACCGCCCGTCCGTC
>JASANE010002358.1:0-16953 GCA_030248225.1 Trileptium ribeirensis | reverse complement strand
TTGGTTCAGTTACGTATATCTCCGCAAATGGGTGTACAGAACAGCGTGAAAGAGCGTGCAGATACACGATGCATGCCGCGGTTATGGATCTCTCATGCAGGCAAAGTCATTAGATTGGGAAATTTAAAACGTTTTTGAAGGGGTCTATCTTGAAAATCGCACAAGAACTGCATACTCTGTGTGATACAAATAATTGCATAAACACAGTTTACGGAGAGCACCAGTTGCTGGGACATGTGAAATGGTCAAATTTATTTAGAGTGTATGTTAATATGGGAGTGCCCCAGCCCAACCAAAGTATTATCTCGTTGCCGCTCCGTGATAGACTTTAATGATGGTTATATTCCATACATGATCGGTCAGTCATCAGAATAAGAAATTACAAGAAATAGTGTGGGATTTGTCGAAACAGTGGGGACATTATATATGCTGAAATGTGGTTTTGCTAACGCCGCATGAAGCGTTTAGTATTTGAGGTATTTTGTTATCCGCTTCAAGAAGTAATGTTTGAGAATTTCCAAATACATTAAGATTTGGTTAAATTGTCATTGCAAATAGAGTTTTTTCATGATTAACATCCCAATATTCAATAAGGAATGCAACATTTACCCTTAAACGCCTACAGTTAATTAGCCACAAATAACTACGTTACGAAGCGTTCTACTAGCTATTAAATTAACTAATTTAAAATAGAATTAACTGGTATTTATTGTACGCATGTTATTGATCGTTTGCTTTCCGAGGAGTTTTACAGATACCAGCAACAGCTCTGAAATACATCTTTGGCTAGAAAATGTGTAGAAAATATGTGACTTGCAATTGGTCTTTTTGCCTTCAACTCCTTGATTACCTTTTAAAAAATTTAATATTTTCGTGTTCTGTCTTTATGATTCTGTTTTCAATGTTGAACACAAAGCTTGGTCTATTCTATAAATTACAAAACTGCACATGTTGCTGGTTTCTTAGTTTGCTGCTGTTCCTAATGAATAGATGTAGGCTATTAGAGGTTAGAATAAAATGTACGTGTATTTATTATAACCAAAAACCTATCACAATAAGTCGCTTGTATACAGTACCATCGAACTTGCATAAACACTTGGATTTACTAAATTTATTAAAATTTCAGATCGAATGTAGATCAGCTATTAGAGTCGGCAGGGTTGGAGATGGTGGCAAATGGATTTGTTCGCCTTGGCTCCTTAGAAATAATTGCGTAGTATTTTCTCTTGGCCTAGGCGAAGTCAGCTTTGAGCGTGAACTTGGCAAAATTCTGCAGGGCCGCTGCCGGATTTTTGGGTTTGATTATGGCTCATCGCAGTCGGATTATAGATCCGTCAAAAACGGTGTCGTCTTGCGATATAAGATAGGCGCTGTGACGTCTAAGCACGAGGGCACTCATTCAATTGCCGACATAATGAATGAACTGAATTTAAATTATATTGATATACTAAAGATTGATATTGAAGGGTCCGAAGTTGAAGCAATGCCTGCATTTCTAACGCACCATTTCTCGCGCAAGCAACATATGGCGTGCCAAATTTTGATCGAGATACATGGTTGGCCGCACCTTTATCCAAAATGGTATGACACTCTGAAGCTATTAGAAACGACTGGTTACGCTATTTTCAAGAAGGAAATTAACCCGACTTCAGCGAGTTGCCTCGAATTAGCTTACATACATTGGGAATGTGCCGCAAATGATTATAATTTAGACATTCCGCCATATCTGCTGAACTTTAAACCAAGTACAGAGACCTAACTGATTGCTTTTGCGAAATCTGAAATTGGGCGAGAAATTTCTGCAATTCTTACGTAATATCCCATAAATATGTTCACGTGTATCCTATTGCTGTTTCTCAAGATAGTTGCGTTGCCTAGTAATAAAATACAATTCTGTTATACACTTATTTCTCCGAACTACGATGTGTGGAGCGATATGGTAACGATTAAAGATCAAATTCCATGTCTCGTTTTAAAATCATTTTTATTTTTATTCGATTCTAGTCCACTCGATTCAGTTTTGATTTGTGGATTTGAATTCTGGAAATTTCTGGAAGTTTAATAAAATTTTTGAATTTTTTCGATTTGATTTCTGGAATTGAATTTAAAACAAAATTTCAACAGAGAACAGAAATTGAAGTCATTTTCCGTTTTATCATATCAGTGCACATTGTAGTTTCCGCATAATGTCAGACCTCCTATCGAAATGCAATTTTTAGCAATTGTGGACCAAATTACAATAACTTTAAGCAAAAATGCGAAACAGTAGGAAAATGTAGGAAAGGATTGCCTACCTCCAAACACCGTCCACCTCCAGCCCCTGAAGCCTACTTCTCTGAGACAACAGACTTTGCACCCCTATATCTTTCAGTTATCCAGTTACTTAGATGACTGTAACATGTACGTATCTAATAGGTCACGTATTTGCAGCCATACATATGAAGTTGGAGTGCATTAACACTTCATGCATAAATTAACACATTTGTCAGAGAGTGCTTTTCGAAATGATTTGTCCACCGGGTTTACCGCGCGGCTTGCGTTTACATGTGCGTTATTTGCTCGCTTTGCGAGGTTGCTTAAAGAACCGATAAATAGCTCCGAAATAGCGTAGTGGCTATTGTTCGAAGCTCGAAACCAAACGATCCAGATCCAAAAGCTGCGACGAAAATTCTTTCGAGGTCGTGTAAAATACGCATTAGGGTAAAAGGGTGCCGGTGTTTGACCAGAAACAGGCTTCGTTGCAGCGAAAAATGGATAGAGACGAAGCTATATCTTGATATCTTATCAATCCTATGGTAGGTATAATCTTATTAACACTTTCCATCTTAAACCAAAGCATACTTGTAGTATTTTGAACAAACGTTTGCACAAACGAAGGATCGTTCAGAGATCGATGGGCGCGAGTCTCGTGCACCAGCCGTCATACTATTTAGCAGCTGTTGCTCAATTCCTTAAGGAATCTCAGAAAGCAAACGAATAACAACGCACGTACAAACGCACGCCGAATGAAAAAGTCAGAAGTCGGCTCGTCAGATAATATACTCAGCAACAAATTGGCCAATTTACCTACGAAACGATTAAAAGGTTTCCCCCGATCAATTGCTACAATACAGCAGATCTAGACTTGCTAGTGGAAGTGATATTCTGCTAAATCAGAATTGAGGAAATTATCGACTGAATAGCTAGCTCAATGGTTAGCGCAAACGCACGAATAATCTGAAATCGTTGGTTCCAATCTCATCTCTGTCGCCAGTTTGTGATGTCCTGAATGATCATGAAGTTCTAAAATGAAGTCTTCACAAATGTTTTTAATCAATATAATAAAAGATTCCGAAGATCAAGTTTTTTTAAGATTATAAAGTCATTTTGATTGCGAAACTTTTTATGCGTCGTAAGTTTTAGGTCCGATAGCCTAATAATCATTAGTTAAACTGAATGCTACGTTGCGTTTCTAAGCTCGCGTCTTAATACTTTCAGTTTTTCTTGTCAGCTTCGACACCTGCTAACTCAAATTTTAGCTCTCCCGGACGCAAATACGTGATAATGTCTATATACTTTTAGATATTCACCGAATGTTTAGGTGGGGCACTTGCACACTTATTTGTGATAACCTTGGGTCACAGATCACGTAGTGGGATCGGTAGCGACAATATTGGGAGCAGCATTTACAAGGGTAACATCAAATGGAGGAACGTTAGTAGCCGCAGCGCCGCAGGGGTAGCATGCGCCAAATCTGACGGTTCAAGTGACTAAACGCTCTTTAGGCTATGTATTAAGTTCCATTACGGCAGCGTTTACAGATTCTGATGTTGAGTCCTCCATTTGAGTTGGGGCTACCGGGGGCAAGCTTCGAATGAAGATCCCGCAACTTTTCCAAGTTCTGATGCATTTCTAACACTTAAGCTTACTCAAGCTCTTGGTTCGCGCGTAACGAAATGTCGCACTCGCTGTTCGCGAACTACTAAATCTTACTCAGTGAATTTCATATGTAGCTCCTGCTGCTTGTACTTAGCTTCCTGACGAGAAGCGATATCACTCACTGATAATTCGATACGCTTAAGCATGGCACCTATAACTTTCGACGCGGCATCGGAGACATTACCAGTTTCATCTGGGGCACTAGAAATTAGACAAGTTTCGCGCTCAGCTGACGTGTACTCACTAGACTTGTCCATTTTAGAGCATTTTTGACACAGTTAGGCAAATTTTACAAATTGTATTGATTGTGCGGGGTTTCTCACCTCCTTGCTTATGGGAATACTATCGTGCTTATTACAAGTCACGCGGGTAACTGACAGTGAATAACTTCGCTTTCGAATAACAATGACCATTGCAGTAAATCACCCACCTACAATCATCAAATCGATCCTGGCCTCGTCATCGCCACCATGTCGGAGCTGGTCGTGTTTGTCTTTTGGCAGTCGCGTGTAGCTCGGTGCTGATGTAAACGGCTCCGACCTCACAAGTACTGCAACTGTAATAATAATTATATCCCACGAGACGAAATAAGTACGATGGGGCGTGAATGGGGTTCCAGGACGTACCAGCAGTAGTTGGTAAGCGGAAGCACACTATAAGGCGTTACGAATACTTAAAGTGTAAAGGCGGTGAGCCAAGGCAAAACGTAAACATAAAATTCCTAGGTTTATGTTGGTACAAAAACACGTAGCACTATAACGGTCCAGATGTAGTAAGGCTTAAGAGTCGTAGGTGGAACAATGTAATGATAACAAACGAGGTTCGGCATATACGACATGCAATCACTATGACTCTATTATGACGAATGCACCCCTTGATTAAGCTTCAACTACTGACTACCATGAGCAGCGCCTATACTAATCAAGTTGAAGATGCTATTTATAAGGCACAATCATTAAATACACTATTCTAGGCAGCCACTATTCCATTCACGGTGTTGTATGTCAAGGCGACAACACAGCCAAATTCATGATCACCCGTGCCGTCAGTATAGCAATAAAAAGTAATATAAAGAACACAACACTACAGAAGCAACAAATAGTACATGCACATGGAGCTGCACGTGACTCGATGTTACCTTGTCCAGTAATGAATGTCTTGGTACTATAATGTGTGCTATGCGCAAGTAAACTTAAGGTAACCCGCCAAATATACTATTTTGTCATTTTGCATATAATTTGTTACGGAATGCTTTTTGTGAATTTAAATTCGGCGTAAAACTTTTTCCGACCACAGCGCTCGAATTAGAATCTAACCATTTTGTGTTCGCCAACATTCAAGTAAACTTACTCAAATTTTTGAGAACGAAAATTTGTCCATTTGAATTAAACCAGTTTTGTTCGCCAACACCGAGAGCGTAACTATAAGATCAATTTGATTATGACGCCACTTTTGCATTAAATTTGTTCACGAACACTGAATGAACCAACTTTAAATTACGCTTTAGGGAACAGAATTTCTGCAAATTGAACTCATCGAAGTTCTGTTCGAACGCAAGGTCTAATTTCTAGCACTTGAATTTGATTTTGCCAATTTTTGTTTGGCGGAAAACTGAATAAAATTGAGCCATTTTTCCATAACCAGGATTTGTGATTCAATATCGGTAATGACAAAATAGGATGGATGGCGGGGTCACCTTAAGTTTACTCATGCGCTACATAAACTATATTATACATCAGCTAAACACCGTAGTTGAAACCAAGAAATGTGTCACAACATTCACGAATTAAGCTGGTACGTGCCAATCTAAGGCCATAAAGTTGAGCGTAATGGGAATATCGGCAGAGGCGTGAATGCATTTTTAAGCGGTTATCGAAACTACTCAAACAAAGCGTGATCCAAACCTAGCTCTAGAGATTTTATTAGCGACGTGATTCATTAATCTGGTCAAGCGGAATGTTAGTGTAATAACGGTACGCAGCTGCATGGCGCAACTTCCTAACACCATGCCCATACGACCCCGGCTATCATAACCTCGAAGGTGGTTTTTCGATTTTGGCATTTTTCTTGGTCAGACACAAGAAGCTACAGAGGTTAGCAAGTCACGGGCGCGCTTCACGAGGTGCGTTCGGACCCTACCCGATTGGTTACGCACGTGTCTAGCATTTGGTATAATTGCTGAGGTTCCCCAGGGAGGTTGCCTCCGACACCTCAGGCCATAATGCCCAACCGATATTCCCTATCCTAATCTCACTTGGAAGTTGTTTAATTATCAAAAGGCACATTTGGACATGCGTTTAATTTTTGTGGCAAGTTTGGCTAGGCCTCAGTCAGATAATACCCTGGCATGTTAATTTGTTATAGCCTATGTGGTCCCCATGGGTTCTGACAATTCCTGAGAGTGTAGCATCGGACACTCTAGCGAATGATTTATCAAATGTATATTATTTACTTTAAACGATGTTGCATGCCTAGCAAACTTTATTTGTTATTCGTGTGGAATTGTTTCGCGAGCGAGTTTCGTGACAATTTCGTGGACAAATCTCGCAATACTTTTACCGTTTTCGCATATTAACCTAGGTAGTGAACCATACGAGTTAATACTTGGGAACTTCCATCAGCAAGCTGTAGCGCGCAGGATTTACCGTTCCACATGGCCGGAACATTCAGGCATAGAACGCTGCTGAAGTGAATAACACTGAACGCTTTGAAAAAATTTCTTAATCTTTTATTTCAACAAGGTTTATAATACAAAGAACACAGTCATGATGGGTAAAATGGAAGGCTCGTGATACAGTCGATGTGGTGAAAACAACTTATAAAAACAGCGATGCGATGCGCTATGGAAGGGCGATCAAATAGCAAGATTCAGGAGGGGACAAGGGTACCAGAAATATCGTCCCCGCAATCCCCAATTTTAGCGATATTTAGTTCAGCTATGGGCCCCGAGACAGTAACTGGTACGCTCCGAAATTCGCTCCGTGTAACGTGCGGCGCTACCACTACTCGAGAACTATGGAACAACAGAATGGGTGCATCCAATGTGAAAGATGGGCATTGAGAAGGTGCCTGTTAGAAGGGGAGTGAGTCATGACAAAAACGTCGAAGGGCGCTTATAGTACGGCAGCAAATAAAGTAAAATGAAATGTACACAATTTAATTTAATTTAATGTATGAAATTATAATACAACAATTAATACAGATCAATGCATGACTGCAGATACTTGATTATCCAAGGGCGCTTCCTTATTTTCACGAATCTCCTGAAATACTTTTAACACGAAGCAACTATTTCGACAAATCCCACACTATTCTTGTAATTTCTTATTCTGATGACTGACCGATCATGTATGGAATATAACCATCATTAAGTCTTATCACGGAGCGGCAACGAGATAATACTTTGGTTGGGCTGGGGCACTCCCATATTAACATACACTCTAAATAAATTTGACCATTTCACATGTCCCAGCAACCGGTGCTTTCCTAAAACTGTGTTTATGCAATTATTTGTATCACACAGAGACAGATGCAATTCTGTGCCAATTTCGGAAACAGTAGACCACTTCAAAAACGTTTTAAATTTCCCAATCTAATGACTTTGCCTGCATGAGAGATCCATAACCGCGGCATGCATCGTGTATCTGCACGCTCTTTCACGCTGTTCTGTACACCCGATTCGGGGTTTGTTTGGAGGGGTCTAACGCTCCAGTTCCGTAGGCCTACGCTACAAGCACCAAGTTTTCACTCACTATTTCCATTGAACGGGCGACACCAACGAGTGAATCTCTTTATAACAGGGAGGACCTGCGACAGCCATCGGATCGAGTTCCTAGGCTTGCTTTGAAATTTTCCGTACCTTTAAGTTGCTCTGTCATGGCTAATTAACCCTCAACCAGATTTCATGATGAGCCAAGAAACGTTCAGGATCACGTCCAAACGTAGAGATACAACTTACAAAACTCTAAAACTGGCCTACGATCAGTCAAAGTTGCCCCCCCCCCCACATCGAGTAGCGATTTTGGTGTTGAGGTGGAGGCAATTTCAGCTCGGTCCAAAATAATGAACTCGCTTTGTACGGCAATTAAAATCATTTTGGAGGTAGATTTTTATCAAACTAAACTATAATCATTGGGGGCGCGATTTCGAGCATTTTTATGATTCGCCCCAGTCAGACTTTCACCGACCAATTTTAGTGGAAGGGCGATTTGTATAGTTTGCATCGACCAATTACTTAATCAATTATGTTGCCCAAAGGATTTGACTAGGTTTCTGAACTATCCCACAACCGAACTCGAGAATAAGTTTGGGGGCGCATCCTGCACTTACTTATGGGGCACGGGAAGTCGGCTCAAAATTTTCACAAATTTCGTATCTCCCAACATTTGTTAGCAATATCTCGCTAAACTTTAATCCGCGGAATTGCCTTTAATTTGGCTTCAAGTTCGCTTCTTACCACACTTCAACCCAATCTTCTTCGTCCGGCAAACCTTAAATTTCTCTCTCACGAACTCTATTTTCTTGCCCATCTTTTCCTTTGTCTCTACAGTTGTTGTATGCTGTGTTGTTGTTGCTCTGCTGTGTTATGTAGCCACTGCATGCGTGCGACACCAACGTTCGTATTTTTGATATTTCATGAGCGTTGGCCTAACTTATGCGAGAGCGAGCGCATTAGTCTTCATGCCGATGACTGTCTGTATACAAAGCGTGAAAGAGAAAACGGAAAGCTGCTATAAATAAATCTAAAAACCCGAAAAACTGAATCTATGAACATCGAATGAAAGCCTAAATGGCCGTGCTGATAAAAGAATTGCCAAACCTCAGCGATCGAGTCACTATGCAAAGAATCAGGGGTTTTGCGCCCACCCGATCTGAGGCCAAACTTTTCTCAGCTCAGCTTTAAATTTTAATTAGTGGTGGCGCGCGCTATACGATGAATTTTATTAATAACTCAGGTATCCGAATGTTCAAGCTAAAATTTTGACTGCGACGAACCTCTGAGTATGCGACTTACCCCGACAATAAGCTGATTCTGATACTCAAACGCTCGTCCACGACCCAGCTTCGACTGGATTGTAGGTGAACCACTGACGTAATAAAAAATGGGTCCCATAAAAATCGTAGCTAAGTAACCGTTATGTTAATAATAAAACAACATAAAAATCAGGAAGGAATATTTGTAGCGAACACTTCCGAATCGTGACGACAACCACAGTTCAATTAGAAGAAAACTGAACTGTTAATTAACTAAGCGAAATGTGGCCAAATATGCAAATTAAATCAAAACAAAAACAATAAAATCAGTAAAATCAAGGATTTAGGAGTTTAGTGGGACAGGGCCGTATAAAAATTAAAATAATGAAAAACCCAATTTTTTGTTTTGGGTGGGATTTTGATTATTTTTGGGGTATTTGAACGGGTTTGGGCCCGGAAACCCTACTCGTAGCCTAAGAGACCCCCGACAGTCAACTAGTATTACACGTGTCAATACTTTGGAAAATCGCTGCGACTAGCTAGGTAGTTTATCAAAAATCTGTATACAATATCAATACTTGCTGGTGACATGAAAGACCCGCCCAAAGCCTCTGTCGATCATCAGTAATAAACTCCAACCATCCTGAATTCACTCCATCTGCGCGAACGCAATCAATAACAAACTAATGCGTCGTTCACAGTGAAATGTGTGCGCTTACTCGATATCGTCAGCATATACACACGTGTGTGTGAAAACAATACATTCGATAGTATGTAACAACCTTCGTGAGTTGTTACGCAAATCGGGTTCTGCGTGACAACATTTGTATGTTGTCACGTATAAGCGCTTGTATGTAACGACATTGCTAATGTTGTTACATACAAGCGCTTATGGGTAACAAGATAAGTACGTTTTTACGCATAAGCGTTTGTATAACATTGCTAATGTTGTTACGTTCTATTTGTTACGCTGGAATGTTGTTACATATCTCCCTTCAGTTTGATATTAGCAGCCCCTCCAGTTTAATAGTGGGGCCCCCTTCCAGTTTCGTGTTGGTGTCCACTCAAGTTTGATATTCGTGCCCCCTCCAGTTTGAAATTGGCGCCCTCTCCAGAATGATTTGACATGTGACTTTAATTACAAACGAAAATATTTTTACTACATATGATAAACAAAAACTATCAGAAGGCAATGTATTGTTCGATCCTCGAACTTATCGTATGGATAAGATTCGTTAAAAATTTTTGAAATATTTCTAAGGCTAACATTTGTAAGTCTAGCGAAAAACAATTTGCTTCTATGAGACGTTTTATTTTGGTAGCGACGAAGTAGTTCGTTTTGTGAATGTCATACTGATAAAATATATATCGTAATACGTTAATATTGTGTGTATTAAATGCAATTCAAAATGATCGTTCCAAAATGTTTAAATCGGTGCATATGCACGTTTAAGTTTATCGCATCAGCCTGTACATTCGTATCTACTTCATGAATATAAAGGCACACGACTGTCGTCTTAGCATCTGTTGTAAACCTGGCTGTGTTGCAACGGTTTGTGCGTCGTGAAGCCGCATTGCTGCAAGGAATATATACCACAATATATTGAGTAAATTGCTATATATTTAAGTGTATGTATATTGCCACTCAACTATCGAATGAAATTATTTCACATCTTTTGTTTGCATTTGTAATTTATAGCGGCACGAGTGAAAAAGCTGAAAATTCGTTATGAAACGCAGTATCAACGTTGCTTGGCAAATTCAAACTACTGATGATTGCCATTTTCGATATAATATAATTTTGGATATATATGTATAGAAAACGTTTGGTTGAAAATTGTTTCGTATAAAAATATACAACATATATATGTATATACGCATTGCATTGTACATACACATAATACATTATATAATGGTGGCTAATGGTCTTAAATTGTGTATTTTTAGGTTAGAAACCTACGACTTTCGACATTTTGCGATACTCCATACTCAAAGATACTAAAAATTTTATCGTTTGAATTCATATCACTTCATAAGTTATTGCACAACTCGATTGTGCATTTTGTGCAATAAATCGTGAAGCTTCGCGGCCTTGCCTGTTCAAACCCGATGACATGCTCGCTGGATATAGTGGTCCCGGATTCGGTGACGGATATCGAACTTGACTAAATCCAGTTGATATTTAGGAGGGTGGAACTGTGATTTTTCAAATGAATACTCTTGTGATGATAACAGGTTAGCCATCAAGCTTGCTGCGACAAACTACCCGTACCTCCTCTCCACGAGGCCCGGCACTCCTCCTTCCGAGGCCCCATACTCCCCCGAGGCTCCGTTCTTTCCACCGAAGCCATTACTCCCCCAAGGTCCCGTACTGCCTTCCGAGTAGCGAGTACCCCCGCTAGGGCCCCGTACCCCTCGCCCCTGGGCTCCGTACCTTCCCACCACAGGGCCGCATTGTAACAGCAACATTCTATTGTTGTTATAAAGCTGCATGTAACAACATTAGCAGTGTTGTTACATACAAGCGCTTATGCGTAACAGCATACGATTGTTGTTACGCAGAACCCGCTTTGCGTAACAACTCACGAAGATTGTTACATACCATCGAATGTATCGTTTTCATACACGCTTGTGTATATGCTGACGATGTCGAGTAAGCGCACACATTTCTCTGTGAACGACGCACAACTTTATTCAAACCAAAAATGATAGTCATAACTTAGTACTTATATTCTATATATTGTGTTTACAATATTTTATTATATTAGTGCGAAAAATTATTAAAGAAATTGAAGGATAGTGGCAATGCGGTGGGAAAACGATGGAAAAGACAGGGAGGGATTAAAAGTATATTCTTGTTTCTACCACTTGGGCTAAAAATTTATGGTTCACATTTCGATTCCCGTATTTTCGAGACACTACAACTGTAGGCTATGTACGTTTGATTTGATTTATTATTAACAATCATACCATATGAATAACACATATCGCTTTATATAACAAACAACAATAAATATTAAAATCTGCCAGAAGTAATATTTAAGCTATATGTAATAAAAATTGTATAGCTAGAGTTATAATAAAATAATATCGCAAAACACATAGCTAGTGAAAATTTTTGTCATGGTCCTATAGGCTTCGGAATCCAAAATCCCTAATATTCGGGATTTTTCATATTTTTGCTTATTTAACGGCCCCTAAAACTTACCTGGATATTTTATTTCTTAAATTTTTAAATTCTTAAAATTTTAACTTCGTAACTTAGCCTAATTTGCATAATTGTTACTTGTCAACTTTTGGGCAGGTCCAACCTTGTATTTTCCCTCCCTAAGAGACTATATTCTACTGGTTTGACTTTATTACCAAAATCATACCGATTCCCTTACTCTCCCCTGGGGAATACCCATTCTCCCACCGGGGTGACTTTCATATCTGTCGGAGCTTAATCTTTTTCTATGGCGTGTAGAATCGTGCTTACGCGGCGCTCCGACCCCCAGTCGCTACTATAACAGACGAAAAGTACAGTTTAGGCCACCAATAAATAACGTACTAGTAACTGGGGTGCGCGAGTTCGTGGTCTGGCGTACCAGTAGTTGGGGACGGCCAAACAACTCCTAGCGCGTTTTAGTTTTGATGAACGCCAGTAACAGCTCAATGAGGTAACAATCAAATTGTATCACGCTCCGTTTTATTGACTCCAACAACAGCCAGTGGATAATAATAGTTTATTCACCATATAACGAAGTGCCGTCCGTCTAATTACCGAGGCTGTGCAGTTTTTAAATACGATGTAAACAGAAACTATTCAACTACGCCGTGAGAGTCCCTAATTGCGGTAATACTTTCGGGCACTCCATAATATTAACGCTCGTAACTCGTTGTTTGTAGTCCTTCAACAATACACGTCGTCAATACCACACCAACAATTAATAAAGCACGGCAAGTTCACATTATGTAACATTATCACAATCTTACTCCGTTACAAGTTCGTTCCCTTCGACGTTGTGGTTTGAAAAGCCGTTATAAACCTTCGCATAAATATTCCGAAACCCGGTGTCCAGCTATCCACAGTCTACTAGATCTGCAGGCAAGGTAATCTCCAGAAACTTGATCTAACTCGCGACCAAAAACTACGAGCGGCACTTAACAGTAACTGTCCAAAAGCCGATAAGAATGCAGCCGAGCATATTTTGCGGTGTATAGATAGTTATATCCAACTCAGGAGAACTCGCTTAACTCTTGCCAAAGAACAGCCTAGGCTAGACGGAACCTGGTCGAAGTTCAATCAAAGTTAACTCTGAACACAAGCCTATACCGATTACGTCGCCAACCGGCGCTATCGTTCTATTAAGTCGTAATAATATCGAACACAAAAATAAACACATATGATTGAAACGAAACATTATTAAATCCGTTACGTCCATTTCAAGATCTGTAGGTATACAACCACGTTGAACAAACGCATTAAAATAAATAAATCGTTCAACATTTACCAGTCGCGAAACTCATGTCGACATCGGCATATATCCCTACTCCTAGCTAGCTTATCCAAATTCGAAATTAAAACCGACACATAACTACCTCACTAATATGACTTCGGACTAGAGTATTTTTTAGAAAAGAAAAAAACTTGTAATCAAGCGACACGTTACACGACTCTCCGACTAACTACCAGCCACGTTGCCTAGTGTAGCTAAGTAATTAAGTACAAAAAACGAAAAACTAATAACCATCATTATCATAATTCCAAAATCAATACAATATCGAGTAACCATGTATACATATGCAAGACGCCCAACTGGCGAGAATAACAATACCCTATATCATATTTATATAACACGCGCTAGCCGCGATAATATAATATATACTTTATATATTTATTATAAAATTTTAAAAGGATTTTAAATAATAAATTTGAAATGAAAAAGGGGTGGGAAGTTGGGGTGTGGTTTAAGAAAAGTAGAGAGAGGGGGATTGTGAAATTTTAATATGATGGAGGGGGTAGGCAGGGAAGGTTGTATTTAAATTTTGAGGAGTGGGAACTAAGTATTTAGAAAATAGGAGATATTTGTAAAATGTGAAATGTTGGGGAAAAATGGAAATTTTGGAAAATAGAAATTTATGGAAAATAAAAAAAGTGGAAAGGGGTGGGGTAGATATATGAATAGGGGTGGTAAATAAAAAAGGATATTAAAATTTGGGGGATGGGAGTTGGGTTTTGAGGGAATGGGGGATGTTTGAAAAATGGAGAAAAATGAGGAAAAAGTGAAATTTAGGAAAAGGAAATTTTATAGGAAAAAGTAAGAGGGGAAAGGGGAGGTTTATATATTTTAATAGATGGGGTAAGGGAAAGAAAATATTAAATTTTGGAGAGGTATGGTTAGGTATTGGAAAAGGGAGGGTAGTTTGAATTTTAGTAGAAAAATAGGAAAAAGAAGAAAAATGGATTTTGGGTAGAATTTTGGTTTTAGAAGGAGAGGGTGGATAGGTATGGAATATGGGTTGGGAAAAGTGATATTTAAAAGGAAAGAATAGGTTTTAGGAGGTTTTTAAGTAGGAAATTTAGGTTTTGGGGAATTTATGAGGATGGGGGAATTTTAGTAAGTATATAGGTTTTATTATATTTTATATATTTATAGGTAAATACATAGCTAGTTTTATAGTTTAATATAGCAAGTTATATATATATATACAGTTTTACGCAAGATACTACGCTCATATGCCATGCCGAGGGCGACAGGGAATACCAGGGCGGCGTGGGGGCGGCCTTTATGAAAAAGAAAAATTTGGTGATGAAAAAGGCACCAGCCCCAACATCCCCCTTAGTAAGCCCATGACGTCCCGGCATGGGTAACAACAACCTGAAAACAAGTAATAACAAATATGAATAACAAGTAACGGCAAATAATATGACAAGTAACATCAAATATATATATGAAAGCTCCAATAGTTTGGAAACCCAACGCTATTATGGCAGTACACGTAACTAGTATGAGCAAAAATAAATGACAAGAATTATGACAAAACCAAAATAAGTGAAAAGTAAAAATAGAGAATTTTTGAAATTTTGTAAGTTTTTGTTGTTTTTGGATTTTATAATTATTTAAATTTTTATGAAATTTTGTAAATTTTGTGAATGAAAAATAATATGGAATTTTTCCCAAAGGCACAATATTGCACAAATTATGCTGAAAATAAGCAATACAAATCAATACGGGCTACCCTCAATTTACCAATTTAACGAGTCTAGCTCGATTCGTCATATATATTAACACAGCATATATTGTTGTTGTTGAAGAATAATGCGATTGCTGCAGGCATATATCGTTTATCCATCCATTTATGACGAGGCGAAAAATTAGTCGACCCTACAAGTTCCTATAACAAAATGTATATACGAGACAAGTATATAAAAAAATACACAAGCAAATAGTATTAGCTTCACAATGTTCATTCTATATAATGTCACTATCCATACTAATCGTTGTTGCCATTGTTACATTCGACCATGATGAGGCAAAATTAATATTGTCCATCTCGACCATGACGAAATATATAATGTCGATAAGAGTTCCTGTAAGCCAGGACTCACCATGCTACGTATAATGTTCAGCATAATTGTTAACCAAAATTGTTGTTGTATTATCGAAATACCAAATGAAAGAGTTCCTGCCATTCAGGACTCCACAATAGTTCCATAATGTTCATTACCGTAATTATTCGACATCAAATTCGCGACGTATTTGAAAATCGAGATTAAACGTTCGCGATAACTCAAAATGTTTAAATGACGACATGATTAGTAAGGTTATGCTAATACTTTTTAAGGTTATAACTATTACTGTTTATTGCAGCGCCCAATTGACGAAAAATTAACGACGACAAATATTGTTTTAGTTCCGACGTGGTTTCGGCAAATATAGCGGCCAATCATGTTCCAAGGGCATAGATAACGGTTGCCCCGGACAATCGTGACGTTGGTCATACCATTGCGTAACGAATTGGAGTTCGTTTAAGAACGCAGCAGAAAATTGTTGTCGCGTTTGTCTCGAAACTTGAGCAATCAATTGTTGTAATTGTTCCCGTTGCTCGTGCGCTGGTTCTCCCTGCGTTTGTTGGTCATTTAGTTGACTTCCCAACCTGTCGACTTCGTCTCGTAGACGCTGATAATCCGTGTTCGGAAAAACATAGTCACGAACTCGGGCTACTTGACTCGAGATACCCGATCGCGTATCGGCGTAACGTCGCATATCACGTTGGACGTCGCTTTCCCATTTGCGTCGACTAAAGCCAATGAAAAACAGCTGCGGAAAATATTGAATCGCAATGCTGCGCCTTCGCAACATCTCGTAAACGAATCCACGTATCGTATACGCTAATCGGCGTATAAATAGATCGTATAGTTCTGGCGTAACAATAACGTCCCATTGCTTTTGAAAAACGATATTTCGGACGCGTTCTTCCCATTTGAAGAAAATGTCAATTAAATCACGTTCGCTAATATGCCGTCCATGTTCACCAATTTGTTTGAATTCACGTTTCAATTAATCACGCAGATGCTGATACAACATGTTCATGCGTTGTGGCATCGGATCGTTGGACAAAGTTTGATAGAACGTGAAATAATGGTAAATTAACCGATTACCAAATGCTGTAATACGACCGGTTCGTAGATCGTTACCGTTGAAATGTAATGAAGTCATTTCCGTTCCGCTTCGTCGTTCGCTCGGTAGCGCTAATTGACCAGCATCACGTTGTGATGACACTGGCTGCACAGCCGGTGGCGCTGCCGCTATAGCAGTCGCTCCTTGTTCCTCCGATGCTGTTGAAACTGGTTTCGTAGGCGTAACGGCTGACGCTTCCTCGAAAATTTCCACATCGCTAGCCTTTCGTTGTTTCTCGGTAGCCACCGTTAACGTTCCGTTCCGCTTCGTCGTTCGCTCGGTAGCGCTAATTAACCAGCATCACGTTGTGATGACACTGGCTGCACAGCCGGTGGCGCTGCCGCTATAGCAGTCGCTCCTTGTTCCTCCGATGCTGTTGAAACTGGTTTCGTAGGCG
>JASANE010002357.1:0-30039 GCA_030248225.1 Trileptium ribeirensis | reverse complement strand
ATGTTGGTATTTACTTCGTTCAGTTACATATACTGGCGTAGGAGGATGTGTGTGACGCCAGGGGTGAGGGTCAGTGTCGTGATAGGGTGCGGCGCCTTGGAGAGTGCCGTCCTCGGGGTGATCCTTAGACGTGCGGTGGGGAGGGAGGTAGCCGAATAAGGATCCATCCGCCGTTTTGAAATCCAGGATCCGTCACTGGCTGGTAGTTTGATGGATATTTATTATAGGTGGCATAGCGCCACGTTATTCGACTCTTCGTGAAAAGCTCTTCTTCTTGGTTCGGATCTTTCGATAACAAGCTAGAAATAACTCTCAGGCTCCCAACAATAAAAGTTTGCGACTCTAAAATATTTAACCCGTGTTCTTGCGGCGTCTCGGAGGGATGAGAATCCTCGGACGTGGCATCTCGAGAGAGGGGAGGCCGCTGTGACTCCGCGGGAGTGGGGGTTGTGGCGATCCGGGGAGAGCCGCTTCGGGTGGGGTGGGTACCATGGGGCAGCTAGGGGGGGTTAGCACTCAGCGGTTGCGGTGCCTCCGCAGAGGTGCGGAGCCTTGAGGGGACGACTTTGTGGGCGCACCTCGGGGGAGGGGGAGAACTCAGCGCGGAAGTCTCGGGATCCCTCTACCGTGAAATCTGGGATCCGCCACTGCCTAGAAGTTTACTGGATATTTATTATAAATGGCAAAGGGCCACATTTTCAAGTTCTTGCTCGACTCAGTTCTTCTCGGTTCGGCTCTTGAAGAAGCTAGGATTAACTCTCAGGCTCCCAAAAATAAAAGTTTGATTACTTTATATTTGGAGAGAACATGCAAACCATGAAACAAACTATTAATATAGTCCATTAAGAGCCGAGCAGATGTATTGTCTACTGCTTTTGGCAGACTGTTGTGCTATAAAATAACTATTGTTATAATAAATGTCTGTTGTACGTGAGAGCTATTAACAGCCGAACCCAGATTTTCTCTCTACTATCAAACACATCTTGGGCTCGGCTATTCAGATATGACAGACTCGGTTGGGCTCTAGAGCTGAGCCGAGCCTAGTGTCCAAATTTTTAATTGTACAGAAGCTTCATCGTTATTTTTTCACACTAAATTTGCCTATGTAAAAGGATTTATGCAAGGTAACAATGCTACGGTGTATACATTCAGGGATGTCATGGAAATGAATGGAAATTGTTTCAGGACGATGGAAATTTCCATATGGAAATTTTCTGGCATTACTTAATTCTTAGAAACTTGGCATGCTTTGGTCCGCGATGAGCCAGATCTCACTACCTAAACAAATATTAGGTATCCCCATCGCCTTAGGGGCCACACCCGCTGAAATAAGTTGAAAAGAATTGCCGATGTATGGAGCACGAAGATGATGTAAATAAGGGTAGCACAAATTGTCACTGTGACGCAATTTCTACATGTCATGGAATGATATATACCCTAGACAGCTTTGACCAAAACGTACATTATTATCTCTTACAATTGCTTAGGATGACCGAGACCTCTGGTATACAGGAACGTAGTGAGGAGGTTCTGACAAACGAGCCTTTCACATCCCATGGTGATGCTTTTGACGAGATTTTTGCTCCTACGCGTACAAAGAAAGCGAGATTGGCATTGCTATGCAATTATTCGACGAAAAAATGGTGTTTGAGCGTTCGAGGCATCCCTTTAACCATCCGCTACAATTCTGGAGTAATGCGTCACATATACCAAATCTTCAGCTGTGTGCCAGAATACTATTCTCCCTGTACCTATTTCTTCAGCTACGATTGAACGTATTTTCAGCGAAGCAGGAATGATTTTATCAAAGCTTCGTAAAAGAACACGGCCCTGTGTTCTACGAGCAATGATTTACTTAAAATATTGCAAGAAACTAAACTTTTACAAGCAATATCGAGGTACTTCGGATGAAATTGACGCTTATCTGAACTTCATTGACTCCAAAAATTGCTCTGCAAATGAGGATTAGGAATAGTTAATAGATGCCGCCATGAGACCGGTTAGTATCATGGCAGCAGAGATTGTTTAAATCTAGGGAACGGTTTGTACCTAGCATCTGAAGAGACGGGTTGGTATCTTCGAGACTCGAAATAGAGATGCTGTTCGAATCTGAAACTGTGATTTCTTGCTGGAAACTAGAGACAAGTTTGTATCTAACAGCAGATTTCGGAGCCCGTGGCTGCTTGTCATCAGATATCGGGCGCGGCCCCTACGGCGATGGGGATACCCAGAATACGTTTGGGTAGTAAGCAGAGGCTAACCGTGTACCACAGTGACAAATGTGCCACTTTTATGTACATCATCTTCGTGCTCCATACATCGTCAGTTCTTTTCAACTTATTTCATAACTGAAATCTAGAATCTGATGTGGAAATTTCCACGATATCCTGGAAATGGAAATCCAAATTCCATTTCCATGACATCCCTGATGCATATGTTTATTCATGTATTATACATGTCAGAAAGTCGTATCAGACTCTTCACGTGTTTTCGAAATACGAACGCTATCGAACGTATTTTTTAATTCTGAATCGATTGCGCTATGGCAGAAAGTCGTATCTTTAATATTCACTACGTTGTGTTGTTCTAGCGATAAGTGAAAAGTCGTATCATGAGCGAATATTGCACTTTAACTTAGGTAAAAAGACGTATCCTGGCCAATACGACTTTCTGCCAAAGTGACCTATTCTGACTTTGGCAGAAAGTCGTATCCGATGGTGATACGTCTATTTGCCTAAGCAAAATCACGTAATGCGCCAAGGATACGACGCTTTCGCACTGGTTCTTAATAATTAATACTGGTTTCAGATAATATAACGTAATTAGTGCCAGTAATATTATATATCATGAGCTATCAAGTTGACCGTATAAAAATTGGTTTTTATAATAGAATTCGTGGTAAATTAGAAATATGGGTCAAGTGGGACGACCAGTTGAGTGGACAAGGGAACTATGTTCCAATCACGACGCTCAAACTACGTAATACATCTGAAAGACTACAAGGTGGCGTTAAAATTCGTTGGTGCGATACGGAATGGACAGGATTTATTTTGCCGGTGGAAACAGATGGCGATAACGAGTGTGACGATGTAGATTCGCCGAAGGCTGTCGGTTCGGGGTGAGATACTTCTAATCATTAATATTCTATGTAGGTTCACGTGATTATAGTGCTGTTGATCAAAAAACATTCTCCATGTGATATATTTAATGTATTATAATAAAAATAATTTCAGGTAATACATTTTCAACTAAGATGGTCCTATGGCGATTGTTGTATCATTTTTTCTGCCACCAACACAAATTTGTCAAAATGCACAGTATGAGCAACGATGATGATTCCCGCGATGCCGATTATATCGAAGATAGCGGTTCTGATGATGATTCGAACGACAGCAGCGACACTTCGTCTTCTGATCAAAGTAATGACGATGTCAGTTATAAGAAAGAAATCATCCTGCCACTATTACCGGGATTGAAGGTGTGTGTTTTTACCCCCTGGGTTATCGTCCTTAATGAAACTTTTGGAATGTTAGGGCAGCAAGATAAACGTTTGACAAAAGATAATAAGGCAGACACTACTTCGGCCAACGCGAGTGGGAAAGGTAAGGAACATGTTAAGGATAGCGTGCATGTCAGTACAGGTGGGAAAAATCCCAAAGTTGGTGGTAAATCCGGGAAAGAACGAATGAGCAAAGCGTTGGACAATGAGCGTTTCAAATCGGTTGGTGTGGTTTGGCATGAAGGTGTTGCGGGGCGTGGAGCGACCGAAATTGCAAGGTTATTCTGGAAAGTTTAGTGCACTTACTCTGGCGCTTCCACCATCACAATTTGGGCGGACAACTGCGCCGCCCAGAATAAAAATTGAGGCTGTACACTATGCTAGTAATGGCTGTAAATTGTGGTTATCTGGAAACTATCAAGTTTACTATAAGGTACCTCGATAAGTGGCATATAGTAGAGACGTGATTTAAGGGACAGCCGGTATTAATGGACAAAACTTTTAATTTACTAATTCTAACCAGCCTAAATTTTTTTCCAGCACAGCTACATCATCCATTTTTACGCTATTGTTTCGTAACGTCGCAGCGCGCTTAATATTTTTTCTTCTCAGAATATTGTTTTTTTGTTTTATATATACTTCATTTATTATACGCGCTGTTATTTCGAAGCAATATTTCTGGTTTCGTATCGTCAAAAACTGTAACTTCGTCCGTTTGGCCCTGGTTACACAAGGTAAATATATGAATTTTTTATATGACAATGTTGGTAATAATCTTGGCTATGCAATGACATAAATATTTTCACGATATCTGTTATGAGTAAGCGATTAGGGGAACTAACGTGGGTAGACCCCATTTTTAAGACAAAATCGGGGAATTAAGGGACACGGTATGGCAATTAAGGGACATAGTCGGGATTTAAGGGACACCAAATATTTCAGGCTGTGCAAATGTTATATCAGCTGTCAAAGTGTAATTTGACGACCTGTAAAAGCTATGAACTAGAGGCCGCAGTCGGGTGCAGTCCAGGTCGGGTCGGGTCTAATCTCAACCATTAAAATATCGAAATCATAGGTAAAAATTTTCACATCCGATATATATTCTAAAAAGGCATCTTGAGGTTGAGTTGGGTCGGGTCCGAAAATCCAGAACCGATGCGACCTCTACTACGAACGTAGAAATATAGCTTTATAGAAATGCGTTGAATAAATGCAAGTCATACTGCCGGCTGTCGAACGTGCCAGGAGGTAAAGGGTCCCACAGGTGTGGCTACCAACCCAAGAGTTACAGCACCAAACAGGCCAAATTTTGAAGCGGTCGGTGGTGCGAACTATGCTCGCCGGCGGGATATTTTCTTTTACGGGTTCAATTTTATCAGCGGGTGATGTAATCCCCTAGTTTTTGGATCTCAAGAGTAAGATAGGGTAGCTCTAGATAGGATAGATAGCTTACAACAACCTGTAATAAATTATTGATCATGCATTCTCGCGGTTGTCATATTGGTACATGGCGCAAAAATTGCAATACTTGTCAATTCGGATACGCATTACTCCAACGGGCTGTTGTCCTTTACGGCACAAAATTTTTCGAAAACCATACTTTTCTGTGAACGGCTTAATAGAGTTTATGCGTGACTAAACTTAAGACGCGCCAACCATCCTATTTTGTAAATAGGGGTTGTCGATTGGCTATCTATTGTTATGAAAAAACCGGAAAGCACTGAAGTGGTAAGCTCCTACCCCCTCGCATAGGGAGCGTGTTGTTACGCATAAGCGCTCGCATGTAACGACATTGCTAATGCTGTTACGCTCGAAAATTACAACTTTCGCAGCTTTGTGACAACAATGGAATGTTGTTACGACCAGTCTTGACCATACATACTTAAAAACCGCGGTCTCAGGGTATGATAGCCAGTGCCTCGGCGGGCGGACGTCGGTGTTCGGCTTCCAAGGGAGGCAGCCATTTGGCGGGGGGGCGGGGTGGCATGTAGGCAGAATGTCGAAATTTGTACAACTTCATAATTCATCAATTTCTCGATCAATTTTCGCCGTTTTTGTTAATTTTTGGCTATTTTTGCTGAGTTTCCTTAATGCTTCCCAATCTTCGCGAAACTTTACGGCGCCCTGCGGTACTGAGGGGAGGCGCGTGGGATCGGTTGCCGGGTTGGGCACCATGTAGGGCGGCAAACCAGTCGGGGAGGGCGTACGTTATATGTAGTTTCGTTAAAAAGCGGAGGACCTGCATGAAATAGTTGGGCCCCAGCAACTATTCCAACGCCTCTGCATGAAGCCTGGCGGGAAACTACTGCAGGGAACACAGTTGGCGCCTAACCTACTAATTGTAAGAGCATTTGGACCCAAAATAACTTGTTTTCGAATATGTGTATTGGTACCATGCTAAGCTACGTGAAATTCATGGCAAATGACACATGAACTTTGGCAAAGAATATTAGTAAATGATCTGGTTTATGTATGAAGGGTATAATATCGGTTGGTACTTCATCTGAATCTTCTATTGAATCATTTCTTTACACTATGATATAAAGTGATTATTTTTCATTTAGTCGCTCAAACTGGTATCTCGCAAGCAATGATGAAACGGAGCGAGCGCGGTTCCATTTTTAGGTTATAATTTTGTTTAATTGCCTGCAACAGGCTGTTGTGTTTGATGTATGCGCCACCCCAAAACATTTTAACCCCTAAACCACTGAGAATCCTAAATCCTCGCTGACACATTAGGTTGCTGCTCAGGAAATCTTAAGCCGTCCAGGTCGGTTATAATGGCCATATCGGCTAATGATGCTCAATTATCATAATTGAGTAACAGCTTTCTCCTTACGAAATTTTGGGCCATCCAGATCGGTTGTAATGGCTATATCGGCTAATGATGCTCAATAATCATCACTGAGTATCACCTTACTGCTTACGAAATCTTACGCCATCCAGATCGGTTATAATGGCCATATCGGCTAAGGATGCTCAATAATCATCATTGAGTATCAGCTTACTATTACGAAATCTTGGGCCATCCATATCGGTGAAGGATGCTCAATAATCACCATTCAGTGTTAGCTTACAGCTTATGGAATCATAAAACAGTTTTCCTTACTACGCTCATATTTTTAGTGATTTATCTTAGGCTCATACACTAAGCCTAAGCCGCCGAACCCCTAGCTCTGCGCTTTTTTCTAACGATATAACGTATTGCCACTCAGGTTACCTGGGCCAACCATATTAATGTTCCATATAAATATTAAATAAGACAGGTACAAATAATAACCTATCTTTATTGTTGAAACAATAGATCAACTTTTTATAGTAATCACATTAATATTTATGAACAGAAGCATGATATTAATTTATAAATGCTATTGTCGTAACAATAGCTACCAAATTTTTATCGTTAATGCAATAGAAGCTAGCATTGTATTGCAGTTACATATATCAGTAACTGCTACTGTTGCTAACATGCTACGGGAAAGCTATTGTCGCTGCATTTATGTTAGTTTCTGTTGTCGCTACAATGGCATTGAGCAAGCTATTGATGTTGCAACAACAATATAGTTTCTTTGTTTGGTGCATCAAAAGCAAACGTTGTTGCAACATCAATATTTATGCGCAACGCTATTGCTGAAGCCAAAAACAGAAAATCATTACACTCTGCAATAATATAACGAAAATATGTCGCCTTTGCAATAGCTTACGGTGTACTTTTCGTGCACGCAGATCTCTGTGAACGACGCATAATTGCGTAAGGAGCCTGCCGAAAGTGTCTGCAGGTAACGTCTTCGACAGACTCAAATACTAACATTTTATATCCAAGTCCGGCAATAGCGTCATCGTTGGACAAATATGGTCTCTCCTTCCCACCGATATTCTGGAAGACAGCAATTCGGAACAATTCTGAAATGGAAGGTTTAGAGTAATTTGCGACATTAAGTTGTATCGATAACTGATTCAGTAGCAGTAAAATTCATGTAGAATTTATGGTAAAATATATATACATGCATTGATTTTCGCACACACACATTAAGTATTAACTTTATAAATTGAAATTCCGTGAGGACAGCGCAAAGCCCAAAAATTTGGAATTTAAACAACCCCTACTGAAAATATCAATCCCGTCGAATTTATCTCCCTGAATTATACCACCGACAGCACTACATTACGTATATTATCAGGGTAATATATATTTAACCTACAACACTATAACAATATATATTCGACTGTTTTCCAAGACTGTTTCTTCCTTCCACGAATTTGCAATTATACCTGCTTTCCATTGCCCGAAAAATGCTAATAACGTTTTTCTATTATCCCATGTCGATTAGAATACCACTGACTATGACTATGCTGCTAGAGCAATGGTAGCATCTATATTTATAGCTTCGTGAAATGGTTGATACCATATCTACAACAAAGTGAAATCCCATCAACCATATCTGCATCTTTGTGCAATTAGCAATGGTAGCGTCTATGTTTAAAGCTTGCGTGCAATGGTTGATACCATATCTACAACAACGTGCATTCACAGCAGAAGAATTTAGAGGCAGGTAGAACATAGTAATTTGTAGCAGTTCTTAGTTTCCCTAATTTTGCCATTTTCGTTAGTTTTCTAAATTATTGTTAAAGTGTACCCTAGATTTCCTTAATGTTTCCCAATTTTCAAGAATTTTGCGACAGCTGCAGTGCCCAAAGAAGGCGCGGGCAGATCAGATGGTGCGTTGGACTCCACGTAGGGTCGGAACACTTGCCAGGGAGGACATATGACACTTATGACGGGGTTGCAAAAGTACTACGGATTAAGGTTTGTTGGTTGATTTCAGGACCTTATAGTACACTTGTGGGCTTTTATTCCAAGTTAGTCGAACAGAAAATGAAACGAATGAGGCTAATTTGTAGATAATGACTATGTTAAGGTAGTTTAAATGTATCGCTCTGAAGTGAGCATTCAGTTGTGTTCACTGAATTCGTTCTCGTTGGGCAAATTACAGTACAGGTGTGTCGTTCCGAAAGGAGCCTTCAGTTATGTTCACTGAAATCGATCCATGCAGGGCTTGCGACATCTTTTTTGTAGACCTTTTCGGACACATTCACAAAACTTACGCCTAATATATAATATACTACAAGTTGCAAATCTCCATAAACATATATATTGGTAGGCAACTTATATTTTTGCCTGAGTGTATGCATATTTTCAGTTTTGTACTTTTGTCAGCCGACAAAATCAATCTAGCTGTACTTAACTATACGTATATAAATTTTATTGCCTATAATTATACAAACATTGCACATTGATTTGAGACTGTATTACAATTGAAAGGGTATAAGGCTAGCTAAGAAACTAAATAAAAACAAACAAAATGCATAATACGAAAGAAATGATAACTGTTCAGTATATGTTCGATTTGGCTTGCTATTATTCAAATCACGATCGAACTCCATGCGAAAAGTCCCGCCTGTCCATTAACATCAATGTATACTATATATATTTGTTCTTGAACCTTAAATTTTGTTTATATATATACAAATTGTACTTAGGGTAGGCGACACTTTCTTCATTTTATATTTTAAGGAGAAAGTTAGGCAAAGTTGTCGCATAATAAAGCTACAAAATTCTAATGTGGCTAAAGTCGACAGTGAATATACTTCTCGCATGACTGCGACATTTCTGTCAGTTAAGAAAAATTTACGTCACCGGAGATATGTCTACAACTGCTTATAAAGGCGGCTTATATCTATGCGGGTTTTCAAGGTATCGATTAACAGAAAGACACTGTCCGTTAATAAATTTTGCTTTTATAATGTGGTGTGATTGACACCTGTGTAAGACAGTAAACTTAAAATTTTAGTGAACTGTGTGGTGCAATTTTCCGATTCAGTTTTGGTTTTTACAATGTGAGTTTTTAACTAAAAATTTTGTGGCAATACCGGATTCAAGTTTGGAAATGAGGTTACATCCAGTGCTGTTTCAAATTATGCTTCATTTCTACGTTTGTGTTTACGCAACTGTAATGCAGTTAATCGCATAGGTATTCAAGGTCCAATTGGCGAGGGGTGTAATTTTTTCGACTTCTCAGTAATCCATAGTTTTTTCCCAATTTCACCATATTCTTGTTTGTTTCCCGTATTTGCTACAATCCCCCGAGGTTTGTCAAATTACCAGTGGCGGGGGGTGGGGTGGGTGAGGCTGAGTGTCTGATACTGAGGGCGCGATTCGCCCCAAATTCAGTTGGGAGTATACATGCTCATAAGGGGCAGAGGAGGATTACTCTAGGCCTCCCCCATGGCGTAATGCGCCTGACACGTCGTATCATGTCTTCCTACCCGCTCTGACCGCGCCGCTCCCCCGCCTAAGGACAGGTCCTCTCCTGAGCAGGCCGAAGGACGACTTGTCCTACTCATCGCCTTCCGGAGGACCCCTAGGATCTCGCACCTCGCGCGTGTATGCCTATGACAACAGATTTTATGCGGGGTTCACGTTATTATATTCCCCTGTTTGCAACTTTTGTCACCCTGTAGTCGCGGCCCTATCGTGTAGACAGTCAAGGTGACATCCATTACTGTAAATTAATTGCCGAGTGTGTACGACAGGCCCCTAGCTACTACATTATTTCTTTATAGTGTCGTACACACCCTTAGTTACCAATAATTCTCAGCTTTATCTCGTCAAATTGTTTTACCATAACCAATGAACGTGTTTTTAAAATTAAACAGTTTACGTTTCTGTTATATATACATATATAGTAAAGAGACCAAATCTGGATGACTAAATTGCATAATTTTTTGGAAATTTTTTGTGCTGTTTATTTTTTATTTCGTGACTGCTATACTGGTATGCATCAAAGTTTCCACCTGACTAGATATGGTATTTTGACACTGCCGTGCCAGATTTTGTGAACTTCACTTAAATGGTTCTTAGGTCTTTTATTTTTAGGTCAAAATGCAGAGTCGATGCCCTTCTGAAGCATTTTAACGCTTTCATGCCCGAATTATATATATTTCGAACAAGTAAAAATGTTTCATTCATATACAAATGGTGTACACCGATATACATCTAATAAGAATAAAATTTGTTGAAGTGTGTTCCCCCTAGAAAATTGGGGGACCTGGTAAACGGCATGTCCGGGCGGTCTTGGGACCTCAAACACGTCACTTGGGAACCAAAAAATACAACATATAAATATGACTGAAGTGATCAGGGAAATCCAAATTATTGTGCGCTGAGTCGCAAGCTACACTAACAATGTTGTCCAAATCAGGTTGCTACTTATCTTTTACAAACTGAGTTGGACGTGGGTTGATAGTTTGCAACTAACTTTACATGACCAGCGAGGGTTATTATTAGACAAACCCAACGCAGATTTCCAGATCAACAAATTATCCATTACCCGCACGTGTTTATTATATATCTAGTATAAACAATCGAATTTTGTATTGATTATACCATGAAGTGCATCCACTGAGCATGAGAAGATTTGCTATTGCATATGTTCTAAACCGGGGCTGCCTTCCTAGGCGTCAAATGCATAAACCAATATACCCACGAAACGAATTAGCGCCTGGGCTTAGTAAATACCAATCCTAAATCCTAGAAGTGTTCTTCCCACGATCTAAATCAAGTTTAGTCGGTCTGTTTTGCACTTATGCGTAAAGTTTTTACCCAATATGGAAGATCATTTTACACATCAATACATAACCAACATGTACAAATAGACAGCTGTATCCGACCTTTGCCCTGTACCATGGTATATTGCCTAACTACGTTTAGTGTTAAATGGCCAATAATTTTTGAAGGACATGCTTCCATTCTTCAAGGTTGTCAAAGACTTTTGAGGCTGCTACTTATTTCGACAACCATGTCTCTTATATTCTCCTATGATTGCTAGCGCACCAAGGGGATGCAGTTTGTGGCTTAATATTGGTCATCCTTTTAGTACGCCTTAAATGTTTTTATTTAACCCAAATGGCGGTGGCTATCAAATTGCGCTAGTTTACGTTGTTCAGTGTTGTATTAAATGAGTTTGTCGCATGATGTACGTTTGCATGCTCCTTGTTATATGTTCGCTTCGCGAGCTTTCTTAAGGGATCGAGCAACAGCTACTAAATAGCGGACTTATTTACGTATGCCGTTAATACCCGTGCAATTGAGGTTCCACCCGACACGCCGGCAAGTGGTTATGATACTTTGCATGTACATAAATTTTTCGGCCATGAATGGGTTAACGAAAACATAAGCGATTTTGCATGACTAACCCATCAATGTCATTTGGCATCAAATAACGTCAACGCACGTTGTTCAGTGTTGTACTTCATAACTGAGTTTGTTGGATGATGTACGTTTACATGGGCGTTATTATTCGTTCGCTTCGCGAAATCTGGTATCCTAGCAACAGCTACTAGATTGCGTAGGTTGTGGTTTGCTTATGCCGTTCCGATCCGTACAATAGGGGTTCGACACCGTGACGCCGGCATGCTTTTGTCAAACGGTGCCTGATGCGCAAATTAATTGGATCATTAATGGGTTAAATAGGAAATATGCCCCTAGCAATGTGGAATTATCTAAATTTATGAAAAAGTTGTCTGTCTCCCAAATGACCAACTTCACTCAACGGTACGTCTTGTCCGCAAACCGACAGCCAAATCAACACTGCGAACTGGTATTGCTTTTGCCTTGCCACTAACATTGGTTAGAGCAACTTGTAGCATGTTTTGTACTGATGTAGCCCCAGCATTGGCGTGATCTGCTCATTTTTACTGTGCATACAGTATTACACTAGTAAATCATTAGTGCAGTTTCATTATTATGTAAGGTATATATAGAGTTGTGTAAATTACTAGTTTTATACTTTAGCGTGCCATGCTTAATCGCAAAATAACTAAGGTGGGCTAACCTTCCTGTTCCAAAATATTTCAGTCTGGTGATATTGGCACTACTGTTAGCTGCTTGTGAACGATTTCAAAAACTCCGGAAATGTTTATATATATTTAAATTTCTTGTCGAATTGTTCGATTAGTTCGTCGTCGTTCGTTTGACGGTTTGCTTTTAAACTTGAAAAACTCACGATTCTTTCCGCCGTTACAAATTCCATTGTCACTTGCCGATTGTTATACTGACATTGTCATAAATTTTAGCTTTGCTGCTAACTGTTTGAAATCTACAAATATTTCAGAATTGTTAATATTTTAAATTTCTTGTCGAACTGTATCGATCTCAATTATTTCGTCATCCTGCGTTTGATGCTTTGGGTTAAACTCAAAAAAGCCGCGATTCATTCCGCCGTTACGAATGCTATTGTCGCTTGCCGATAACTGTACTGACATTCTCATAAATTTTCGCAACTCTTTACGGAATGTTTTGCCGTAAGCTACATAAATTACAATGTTGACCGCGGAATTTGCAACAACCAACGCATTGCTAATGTCAACAAAATAGTCGATGATCGGAATCGAATAGAAATTAGCCGTTTCGAGCGCCTCGAGCAAGCTCAAACTCATTGGCAGTATTGAGCAAATTAAAAATTTGACATCTACCATGAGCAAAAGACGAGTCGTTGTACTACTTCGATACATCGTTGAATTTACACAACTCGATTTTCGATGTATTTGCGAAGTGTTTCCATAACGCAGCTGTATATCCTGGTTGGACTTTGATACCCTGCAACAATAGGCATCAGAGTATTAGGTAATTCAATGCGTGTGCTCTAGAATACTTTATCAAACAAACTATTGCTGTAAATCAGGTGCATAAAGATCTGTTGGCTTAGGGGATATCATGTTTCACAGGGGGAGGGGGCTACGCGGGAGGGGGTCGAGTTACGACAAGGGGATAAGCTTTTGAAATCTTCACTAACTTATAATTTTCCCCAATTCTGCTATAATTTCCCAAATTTTTGATAAATTTTCTCCAATTTTTGAAAAATTTACCACGCTTTGCTAAACTGTTCGTTAGTTTTTGCCAATTTTCCCATTTATAGTAAAGGAGTTAAATGTGCGACACAAATTTACAGTGATTCATTGACAAACTATTGCCGTCTGAGTTAAAGCAAATATATTAAGCTACGGCTTCATGGATTTTCATGAAATTTAGAACTACGTAGTTATATCGTTTCTTTTGTGGAAAATAAATTAATGATATTTCGCTCGTTAATTAAGAATTTATGCCGTGTTAACTTAAGAAAACCACGGATTGAAGCACATTTAGGGCGCAGTTTTAATGCGCGTCAAGCAGTTTTAATGTACGTCAATTGGATTTTAATGTGCGTCAACTATATTGTGTTATATATATAAGCTTGGGTACGGGAAAAAATGGAGTCCATTTGGAAAAAATGGAAAACTATTTCAGGATTTTGGAGTCGAAAATAGTTGGAAAACCTATATACACCAAAATAATACGGTCGTGAGCATTATTTAGACCCGCTTAACAGCCTTTACATTTCATGCGTATGATTTATATGGTACACATGATATAACTACATCTTCCAAGCATCGACTAAATTTATAATCTTAGAATAAGTATAGCTTTGTTCCTCCACCTCATCGGAAACTTTTGCCCAATGGTAAATTTAAATTAAATAGGTGCGGTATTGAATAAAGCCATGGGATATGTATTGATCATATAAAAGCAGTAAATCACGCCGACACAGACCAGGCACACATGTTTACAGGATGATATTGGAGAAGGGTTGGTTACCCATAGAGTCAGGCCCCCTAACCGAAACCCAGGGCATTGACCTCCATCCCACTCACCGCGCCGGTCCGTTTACCTGCTGGGATAGAAATTACGATGCATTGACATTTAGCAAAGGAATTCCACCGCATATGCTGTTTCCACCGGCGCGACCTTTGTATCAATATTATGAAGACGTGAGAGATTATTTGCAGCAGAAATGGAACTGGGTCACTGTTTCATGACCCAGTAATCCACGGAAGGTGTGCGTCAGTGACCCAGTTTCCTAACCTACCCTGTGACCCGGCCTAAATTATAACCCATTTGACCCAGTTCTATATCTGGTAACTGTCATATTCATTTCGAAATCGGAGAGCAAAGTGGTCAATATGACTATCTCTATATTACGCACTTTACATTTTCCGAAAACAAAAGGCACCACGTATACCATAATTTTCTTCCACATACGTGTGGATTCTTTGTTAGCGATGTAGCGCTGCCCAGGGTGTACTACGAGGAGGTGATAAGTTCACCGCCCACCGTTCAACCAGCCACCCTAACATATGCGGAACTTGGCCATAAAAGGGTTAAATTCAGAATTCTTATAACGATTCTGTTTGATTGAAATAGTGTCAGCGACAGTAACTAGAACATCTAAATTAACGAAATAATTGAAATTAAGCATATCTTTTGTAGTTACGATGCGGTGTTAAATGTGTACGGTTGCGCAATGTTACGTCGGCTACTATAATTGCGCCCAGTCAAGAGATCTGTCAAGTGCGGCTGGGTTAATTAGCTCGTCGGCTATCGGAACTGAGCCCAACAAAGGGAAGTGCTATGTACTGCTACGTAACGCATCTGTTATCGCAACTGCACCCAGACAAGGGAACTGCTACGTAGGGCTGTTCATCTGCTAACAGTGCTCAATCGAGGGAACTGCTACGTACATCCGGCTGCTATGTCCGCTATCGTAACTGCGCCACCCAAGATAGCTACTACGTATATCTGCGTAATGTTATATCGTAAAGCAAACTGGGCACAGGAAAACGAGAACGGTTACAGCTTTATCGCATAAGCACAACTGGGTTACGACCGACAACCCAGTGACACACCGAGGAGGGACCCAGTTCCCCGACTGACCCAGCCAAAATAGTGACCCATTTGACCAGTGATGTGCTTAACGCCCGGCGCCCCCCCCCAAATAGCCGGGCCGGCCCCTTAGGGCTGGCTGTCATAAACTCATCGGTATACCCAACAGTTATTATGATTTTATATTTACAAATTGTTTTGTTTTTATTAATTATAGTCTCATTATATTATATTTATATCAGGTACAGGAACGACTATCATTATTGACAACAATTTACTATTGAACAGGATACAGCTTGAGAACTCGATTACAATTATTTGTTACATTATTTTGTGAAGGCTAAGGTGCGTCGTGTGCCGATAAAGCAAGTTGAAAAAATGGAATATCAGCACAAATATTAGGTGATGTAAATCGTCGGCCCCACACGAATAGTGATACATTACAACGTAGGAAGCTGTAAATGAATAGTTGCAGGTTAGCTTAAGCCGCTACAGCCCGGGCCCAGTACAGAGGATAGGGAAGTGATAAGAACGGTATCGGTTGGTGCATGGGAAGCTGTAAATCAAAAGGTGCAGACCGCCATTGGCCAGGCCACCTAGAGCCGCCCCTAACAGGGGGTATGGGGGGTGCCAAGCACGGAACTACATTTGACCCAGCTCCATCTCTGCTTTGCAGTATGCATAATATACAAGCAAAGTTTTAGCATGTTATCGCGCAAGTACCAAGCTGGAAAATATGAGTTTGCGGTTCCCTGTGAAGTTCTTTCAAAATTCATTCGAACCAAATAATTATGTAAGCATTTTAAGTAACTTTCCGTTGAACATAATATTGTTTGCGCAGCTGCAACAGTCTACCTACAGCCAGGGCCCAGTACAGAGGATAGGGAAGTGATAAGAACGGTATCGGTTGGTGCATGGGAAGCTGTAAATCAAAAGGTGCAGACTACCATTGGCCGGGCCACCTAGAGCCCGCCCCTAACAGGGGGTATGGGGGGGGGTGCCAAGCACGGAACTACATTTGACCCAGCTCCATCTCTGCTTTGCAGTATACATAATATACAAGCAGCGTTTTAACATGTTATCGCGCAAGTACCAAGCTGGAAAATATGAGTTTGCGGTTCCCTGTGAAGTTCTTTCAAAATTCATTCGAACCAAATAATTATGTAAGCATTTTAAGTAACTTTCCGTTGAACATAATATTGTTTGCGCAGCTGCAACAGTCTACCTATTACACGTTCGTAGTTGTAAATCCGGCATTAACAAAAAATTTATAGAAATATCTCCAATATAGTTACAAAAATTACAATGGTAAACAGCATTGCGTTTCAGGCCAACATAAAGCTTTGGGGCGTAAAACTACTTGCATGTTGGACCGTTTTCGATATATTTAATCTAACGTTGAGCTAAGGCCCATTTGAGCTACACATTAAGCATAAGACTAAGGCTGGGCGCTGCGTCTCAGACTATCCTCACATTGTTGTTCTTTTTATGGTTACACCACTAAGCTTTTTAGGTCATCTTTTACTTCTTTTAGGCTGAGAAATTTTTACATAAGAAGAATCGTTTATTAGCGATTGCCCCACAGTCCTCGTGCTGCCAGTTTTCGCAGTCACTTAGTTTTCGTAATATTTTACTAACAATGTATTTAGTTGATTGTCTCATGTTTTACAACACAGTGGTTTCAGGTTTCGATTTTGAAGTTTGGGAGGGCGGCAAACTAATCTAAAAAGAACGTAATAAAAGCGTTATTCCTTGAATTTTAAGCTTAGTCATAATTAAAAATGCCATCTGCGTGTACTTATATATGGGCAGAACCAAGGTCTTGCCCCTCCAGCTTGACTTCAGGGGGTAGTGCGCTTGGCCTGCATTCAAATTTTTCTCTACTGGTTCTCTTATCTTTACTGAAATATGATTATTTTTATCTTAAATCGTAGCATATATAGCACTATTGGAAATCTGTGACGTGTCGCACAATGCGGTGATGCACATTTAGACCCTGTCGCACTTTAGAATCAATACCTGACACACATGACGTGCTTTGTCGCAAATTTAATGTATCTCCAAAAACTGGATGTATCTTTTTGTGTGGTTAACGTACAAACATTTTTGCCAGACTCCCTGACATCATAAGCTTCATTTTGAGCTATACAACGTTACATTTCTACTGACAGAAATCATTTTATGTTTAAATTTACATAATCACGCAAATCGAAAAACAACAGAATTTACCTTAGGTATTTAGCAAGTTACGTATATTGCGGCTTGCCACAAATTAAATACTTATTATTGCAAGCTCTCAATGCTCGCGCAACAAGCTATCAGATGGTGTGTCGAAAATTTATTTAGCGCGATTATCCGTGAAGTTATGCCAACATGAATTTTTGTGTGAAGCACATTTAGTGCCGTCGCACATTTGGCTTCTTTATTATATATGCGTAAATTTTCCACGCCTCTTCTGGGGTGGAGGATTCGGGGGCGGAAAAATAACATATGATTTTAGCATGTTCCACAGGGGGATAGGGTCGAGTTACGACAGGAGGGCAAGTTTTTCAAATCTTCATGAACTCATAATTTTTATTTTGCTAAATTTTTTCCAATTTTTGCCAAATTTTCCCCAATTTTTGAGAAATTTAACACGATGTGCTAAATTTTCGTAAATTTTTGCTAATTTTCCCATTATTTGAGACGTTTTTCCGAACACCTTCTGGGGTGTAGAATGCGGGAGCTTATGGGACGCGGAAAATAAACATTGTGTAGGGTTCCCAACTCTGATAGGGTAACTCCCATACCTCTTATAGACAGCTATGTTTAGCTCTTACGTCGAATGCCAAAATATAGGTTTAAATACTTCAAAACGGCTAAGTAGGTGATACACCATGGTAATTTGTTAATAATTACAAATCAACAAATTATGCAAAGTTGTTTGAGAAATAAAACTGACCCCTCTTTTGTGTCGCATACATCAACAAAAATGTAGGTATAAATACTTGAAAACGGCTATATAGATGATAGGCCATGGCAAGCTGTTATAATTACAAATCAATGAATTTTGCAAATTTGTTTGTACCTGATGATAAATAAAGCTGAGATATTTTTTGTGTGGAATACGTCAACAAAAATGTAGGTATAAATACTTGAAAATGGCTATATAGGGGATAGGCCAAGGCAGGCTGTTATGCATCATTTACAATAAGATGCGTGCGCATGGTCCTAATTATGTCACGCGTTCAAATGGGCTAGCTACTATGTCACGCATACAGTCCAGCTCGACTGTTAAAATTTTGAATAGCCTAGCTAGGCTATGCATTTGTCATCGAGTGTCGAGCCGGACTGTGCTTTTGTCACGAGGCGTTCAGCTGAGCCCTATAACTTAAGCTAGAAACTGTTTAGTCCGCGAAAATTACGTTTTATTATACGTATCGAAATAATGCCCCAAAAGCGGCCGACAGCTTAAAACGTTAATTGTATATATTAAAACAAATATATAACTTAGAATTAATGTAAAAATACTAGAGAAAAAAATGCGATTACACTAAGCACAATACTAAATAAAATTTCTCAATAGACAGTTCAGCCGGACGCTCCGTTTGTCATGCAAAGCGTCGCTAAGCTCCCTGTTTGTCACATTAAGACTAGCTAAGCTATAAAAATGTACCATAGTAGTACAGCTAAGCTATAGTTCACCCGAACTAGTTGAGTTGGATGCGTGATATAATTTCACCCTGACGCACGCGTCTTATAGTAAATGATGCATAATAATTACAAATCAATAAATTTTGCAAATCTGTTTGTACCTGATGATAAATAAAGCTGAACTATTTTTTGTGTAGAATACGTCAACAAGTTTCTTGGCTATGATTTTGCTATAAATATACGTTTGTTACACCTATTAATTCAAACGCTACGAATATTATTTAACCATTTTGCTACGAATTAACAAAAGAAACATTTTAGTTCGACAACAAAATTGAATTTTGCAACACGAAATAGAAATCTGACCAAATATCGTTAGCGAAGAATAGATGGCAAAACCGCAGTTGTATCATAACAACGGATTGCGGTCACCGACCGCTTTTTGCATAATTGGATTATGACTGGGCGCATTTTAAGTTTACTGGCGCACAATCGGAATGTTAAAAATTTTTTTGTACCTTAAGATATGATCAAGAATCAGAAAAAACTGATTTACCTATTATATATATGTATGTCCGCGTATTTCCGTGTTATGGTTATGGCGGCAGAATCAGTACAAATTTTGGCTTTATGGTCTGTACATCTGCGAATTGAAATACATCGATTTTATTTTCAAAGTTTTGTAGTACATTTGGCCTAAAGCAGTGTGCTTATAGCTTTGATGTAATTTAGGATTTTGGCCAGTCATTATATTAAAACATCATCTGAATCTTATCCACCTTAGAATATGGAACATGAATTCTAGTATAAAGCAACATCGTTGAAAAATTTGGGTATCGTATGACTTTGAAGTGGCCGTTAGCTCACATTTTCATGTATGTGGTACTTTGATATAATATATATCTTTCTATACTGCTAACACCTCATTTGTTCCGCTTTATATTACAATCGAACAGAAGTGAGACCTACTATTGTCCCAAACTGGGCAATTACCGCTTGTTTTATGGCAACACGTTGGTCCATTTGACTTAAGCTTTGGCAGTGGATTAGACTTTAGGTAGTGTATACGTTATATATATATGGATAGGAATGTTTTATTCAAATGTGAAAATTTTGCCTAAATAAATTTGGGCATATTTTCATGATTGCATTGGGTTAGCACGGTGGTTACAAATACTTAGCTTATAGGAATTATGAGAACGCATGTATATACATATAAAATGATCGAAAGGCATTTTATGTATATCATAGATGCTCGAGGCCCGAGGGGGTAGTGGAGTATCGGGGGTCGGCCTTCGACTTCCCTGGGTGGATCAGCCGGTCAGCGGGACCGGGTCCGATGCTTCAAGATAAACGGCCCTTATGAGCATATGTGATATATAATTATCATCATGTACGATTTGGGAAGGTTAGAAACCAACTACAGCCGAACATCGTTTCTATGTCGATTGTCTATTTTTGGGGTTGAGCTTTTGTAATCGTTAGATCGTTTTCATTGTTTTGCTATTCAAACAATGTATATAATGAACTAAACCATTCAAACCTCGTAAAGTAGAATACGCTTATATTGAAATGGCTTGGGACGAATTCAAAAGTTATCTGTAAAGACATTTTTTCCTGCATATACATATGTATTCACCATTATTTTGATGGTGTACGAATTTTGACTCTGACGAATAAAGATTTCACTGTAAGAGTATTTTTAATATAATCACATTTACACTAAAATAAACACGCTCTACTATACCTAGTAATTGAGATTTATAGACTGCAAGCATCTACGATAGATTGTAACTGTTTTGTAAGACAGCGTGTTCTTAACTATCTACCAAAATCAGACGAATTATCTAGCCAGACAATGCTAATACAAACTATTAGCTTAGCTAAGCTATTTGTGCCACGCATAGAGTCCAAACTGACTACTTGTGATCAAAGAGGGGTTCAATTAGACTACAGATGATGAAATCTTCTCTGATTATAATTTGCGTTAAAAATTTCTGGTTTGAACACCGAGATATTGAGCTTTAGTATAACCACTTAAAGCTTATTCAGACTGAATCACATTTGTATGCGAAAACAAAACACTTCTAGCTTGTTGAACACAAGGGCTCTACTGATATGCAATAGTCTGTATTTTTATGATAATGAATTTCATAGATTGGATATCTTAAATTTGGATAGTTCGAATGCGCTCTACGTGAGTGATATTTAACTAGTTCAGTTTGGTGTGGTAGATAAATTAGGACCATATACACGTACCTTATCGTAAATGATGCTTAAGATTCACTCAGGTTACACCGATTGTACACTTACTTGTATTTTATAACCAATGTTAGCAGTGTTTGCAGTAGCCACGGACCAACTGTGACAAGCAACATGTGAAGGAATAACTTGTAAACAAGTATATATCCTCTCGTTTGGCGAATGGCTGACATCTAAAGTAATGTATAAAGCTAATAAATAATGTATATATATACAACAATATGACATTAGTGACATTTCATTTTTTATGCAATGATAAACCGTTTGTACTAGCTTATTACACTTCGTAGAATATGTATATCTATTCACGACAAAATCAATTCAGAACGTAAAGTTCAATTTCGTTAGCGTTTATAAAAGACGAACTAATTCGGTTTTGAATGCCTAGCCCATCTTGCAATTATGAAGTGGAAATTATTTAAAGACTGTAGCGGTAAAGGTAATTTTTTTACTTGGTAGCTAGTCTTTTGACTTCAGATTGCTTTTGACTGATTTTATTGAGAACACCATAAATTTGGAAAGTGTTGGCGGATGAATATAACTGGAATTTTGTTACGTTGTGATGCAATTACCGTTTTTAACAATATCTCATGGTGTATTTTAGCTCAAATTTTCACATTATAGCTTATATCTGCTTATGGAAATATATTAAAATATACATATTAAAGAAATCTACACACTTCAATCAATCAATACTACCTCTTCAGAATAGTTGGTATCTTGGCATTGGCTGGCTCAGTATTACTCAGATTTTAATAGTGTAAGTGGTCGAATGTGGAGTTCCTGTATTATTCATAACATACTGCCTCTTCAGAATAGTTGGTATCTTGGCACTGGCTGGATCAACATCACTCAGATTTTGGTACGTAGTGTATGTTGTTATATGTAAAGTTCCTGTATTATTCATAGCATACTGCCTCTTCATAATAGTTGGTATCTTGGCATCGGCTGTCTCAACAACACTCAAATTTTGGTAGTGTATGTGGTCATAAGTGGAGTTCTTGTATTATTCATAGTATGCTTCCTCTTCAGAATAGTTGTCATTTTGGCATTGGCTGGCTCAACATCACTCTGATTTTGGTACTATATGTGGTCGTAAGTGAAGTTCTTGTATTATTCATAGCATTGCACTATTCATGTAGACCAAATAAAGGTTTTATTGCTTGCAGAATTCAATGATTATATATCTGTATGCTTCCTATGTTGCAAACTGGTTCTAGCTATTTATGGGGTTACTCGTATCATAGACATCGCTGAAATATCTTTGACACGAGGAAACAATGAGGGAGTAAGCTCAACGAGACACCAGCAACCATGTTGTTTTGCTAATTAGCATAAAAATTGTTCGAACATAGAGTGTAGTTTGTGACTGGGTTTTGATTTTTGCTAATTTTCGATTGCTGAAAACCCGACAAAATTCTGTATCATTTCCGTCACAAGGTTTTAGATAGTTATTGTTTGTTACAAAATAGGATGGTTTGTGATGTGACCTTCTCTACTCACGCATGGAGCAGTTTATTGATCAAGTTTTTTGCCTAACATCACTCCAAGCTTAACGACGGAAAAAGAGCGGCAGGAGTTGCTTTCACATTTTAATAAAAATTAGGTGATATTTTTAAACTTTATCACTCACCGACGTATATAGTCAATGTCATGACAGTGTTACCAGCACTGGTATTAGACACACTTTCAACAATTTATAGGGAGGTAATACTTTTAATACAGTTACACTGCCATGATAGCACCAATATTGTCTCGGGGCAGTGTCATTCTTTTATTTGTAGGCTAGTGCTTCTCACTTGTAGAATGTCCACTTTGAGTGAAAATAATAGCGAAACACTAAAAAGGTAAGTATTATTATTTTGTTCGTTTTTAACTAACCTGAATAAAGTACAACTCCTTTGTTACCAATTTAGAGCCTTCACATTCGATATGTTTCCTCGATTGAACAGAAACAACAAAAAATTTAAGACCATTAAATATTATCGATGCTACAACAACGCTGGCTATTATAATTCGCGAGAACAATGGTCTATAGCATTTGTGATGCGCGTAGGGACGTACCACTGCATGTGCACGCTCCAATGTGGCAGCCAGAAGGCTCCATACGGATCCGGAGCGAGCAACACTTGCCAGCGGATATGACACTGCCACAGCCCATAATAACGAGTAGTACTTGTTATAAATTGCTTCATGACCTTCCATCAAGAGTACGGTTAAGCTGTAGACAACAAATGATAATGCCAGTAACATTGTGTCCCAAAGCGCCAGTGCTAACAGATAAATGTTCATATTGCTTGCGCTCATCGACTTGCGTGTAAAAATGTACATAGACACTATATTACCGATAATTCCAAACGTCACTAATATTGGAATCAATATAGCATTGATAATATATGAAAACGTTATTGAAAAGCTTTGCAAGTCACGTTCAGATGAAAAACCAAAATTGCCGTTGTCATTCCACAATGTTGAAGTGTCATTTAGATAACTCAGCGCATCCGCTGCTGATTCATTTCCAGCATTTTGCCGTTTGAGTGCTGCCATAAGTTTTTCAATTGTCGACATATCGTCTTTTGAATACATATCTGTATTATGCCAAGTTGTGTTCGAACCTTCAATGTCACGAAAAGTCGTTTCTAGATAATCCGGTAATGTTTTGGCACAATCCTCTGCCATTTTAAATCCCCGTTTAATTATTATATATATTACTATATTAATTCGATGTGTTATAAATTCGTTGTTACATAAATGCACGTGCTCAGATACACTAAAACTGAACCATGCATAATAAAATTAATGTTTTATTGAAATCGGGAATCGGTCTGGCGATACCGGTTAAGATCAAAATGTGGCGGAACTTGAGCGGCATTTAAGAGCTCAATTAACAACATTCAGATTATTTAGTTTAACTTTTGAGCTCGTCATGAAATTGTTTTTATCAAAAAATTTTTTTTGCAAAATTTCGGGTATAAAGGCTGTACCAAAAAACCGAAAAATCATGTCTGGCCATTGTGAACAAAAAACATCGAAAAACATTTATCTTAAATATTGTCGATATGGGTATTTCCTGAATCATCTCGTCGAGCTGAGTCGAATGCCACCAAAATTTCGGCTGTATCTTTAAAATTGACCAATTTCGGCCTGAAGAGATCCTAGGAGAGCCCCATGGTCTTCCAGTTTTGTCCCGTCTCAGTCCCAACTTTCGCCATGGCTTCAACACCCAACTGTTGTGCTGAATTTCCAAGTCTTTCTCTTTCTCCGTCAACTTTGGGTTTGTCCCGACCTAACGTTTGTTCTAAATTGGAACAAAAATGAAGAAATTGTTCGTTATTTTTGGAACACTTGTTTGGGGGAAGAGGGGCAGCAGGAAAGCAAGAATGTTGGGGAGTGGTTTTCAGGGCAACGTTGATAAACCTGTCCTTCCGCCAAAAGCGGGACAAATGACGGAAAATTGAACGCGTCAATCCACGAAGTATATAGTATATAAATGTCAATTCTTTTTCAAGGGTTAATCATTGACCCTTGGTAAAAATATAATCATAGACATGCATGCTCAAGGTCAGAGGTCCCAGGAGGTAGTCGGTCTTCGGGCGAGGCCTTTTGCCTCTACGGGGCGGCGCGGCAGTACATAAATGAGGGGGAGCAGTGCGCGGCGCCATTTGTGAAAGGAAAGGCACCAATGGGTTCAGCGCCTGCTGGCTCCATGGCTTGGATGACATGTCAGAACGGTAGCCGTGCCGTCGTATTGGGGAAGGCTGGGTCCGGACCTCAGGTGGCTTAACCCACAGGGGTGCAGCACGCGGGAGGCGGATGGGGCGGGGGTCGCACACCTCACTTTACAGAATAATTTTGGATAATTTTACCCGTACAGAAACGCATGGAAGAACATACAATGTTACTGTGGGAAAACCAAGTCTGTACATCCATAAATGACATTCAATATTACTTCCTTCAATAATTTCCTGACATTTTGGGAAAATATATATGAATGCAGTATCTCTATTTTTGTTTTAAATTAGGTCTAGTACTAGTTTCTGTGTATTCCATATGATGTTTACTTCTCAGATATGCATTCTTCGTGAAGTCCACAATTAGTTATTTGTAATACGTAGGTACAAAGGAAAAAGTCCTATAAACGCGCCTGAGACGATAGCATATTTGTCGAATATATACCCAGACAGTAGATATTTAATATATGCCATTGGTGTCGATAAAGTGCGGTGGGGCTACAGTCTTAACGACCGGACCTCTTATGCCACATGGACCCCCCCTAGCGCGCGAAAAAATTTTTTAGCGAAAATTGGGGAAAACTTGGATGAAAAGTGGAAAAAGTTGGAATAAAATTGATGAAAAATAAAGAAAAATTTCGTCCCCCTTCACTTTTGTAAAAAATTTAACTTATAGGGTTTATAACAAAATTATTATAGACGACAGCTCCCCTCATTTTTGCCGTATCACCACTTTTGAAGAAGTAGCAACGCCACTGAGTGACATGCACGAAACACCCGAAGGTGTCAGCCGCATTCATCAGTTAGCCAGTTCTCGGCATCGCGAAACCCAACATATTGACTAGGTCATCAAACCCGAGATTTCGACAATAAAATACTGCAAGATCCGGACGCAATTCTTTGCCGTTGGCGATATATATTATTTTGACAAAATGTGCAATCACGAGTTTTAACACGTTTATCCCGAGCTCCAAACCGGTTCTCTGAGCCGTCATACCTACCGCTCCCGCCGAAGGTACAAAATTTCTCAAAAAGAACGACAAGGCGACGGAACCGAATAATGTACCTGTGGAGGCGTTGAAGCTACTGACGTGGCGCGGCACTGAAATACTTACAAACTTATTTAGCGAGATTACAAAAAAAGGCGCTGTGCCATCATGGCTCCGACACGGAAAAGGAAAGGCGACATCAGTGATTGCAAGAACTATCGTTCGTCTTCTGTGACGCGCAATGAAGATTTTTGGGTGAGTTATCGACGCCCGCTCCCGATCAATCGTCGAATCTAGCAAAAACAATTGCAATTGTTAAGGAAACAGAAAAAACAGACGACTTCCAACTGCGCGCGTGCCAACTGAGCGAAACCTCGAGAAGAACCCGAAAAGCCATATGGTCTTCTTGGGTTGGAGAAAGCCTTTAATCCCGTTCCCCACGAGCTCGTCTGAACCTTGTGCGATAGCCCTAGTGTACTCGAAGAATACGCGAGATGGATGAAGATTCTACACAAAAATAATACCAGCACCGTCCGCCGTCATATTGGCACTTCGGGACCTATTTCTTATTACGTTGACTTCGATCAAGGGTCAGTTCTATCGCCACTACATTTGTCCTATGTATGGATGCTGCCTCTGCCGATATTCAGTCGCCTCACCCGTTTCACACTGATATATGCCGAAGACATCTGCATTGTAGGCGATAAGCGACAAGAACTTGAGCGTTTATTCGGCGAGTGGTACTTGCAGCTGAACCGCAGCGGATTGCATCTAAACATCGGCAATAGTGAACATTTTAAACTAGTGAACACACCCACGGATCAATCTGCGTCAACAACCAACGGTTGAAGAAGGCGACAGAGTTAAAATATCTCGGCTTAGTCTTACTTAGCGAAAGCGAATCTTATATACTCGGACGCACGTATTCATATCAACGCCGCTACGATAAAGTCACAGGAATTTTACTGGAGTTCTCTGCGATCACCGAATACTATCAAATCTATTAAAGGCTATCAAAACCAAAATCTACAAAGTTGTCATTCGCCTGTCGCCATGCACCCTGGCGCGCAACCACAACACCAGCAAGGTCTCCACGCGATGGAGTTAAAGCTGCTGCATTGATCGCCGGTGCTCAGGGGTGTTATGTTATGAAGTGAATGTGCGTTGCTAAATATGAGTGATACATATTGCGGCTGTTGCCGGCTTCGCCGGTTTGATCTTGTCGTGCGGAGTGCTGAAGGCAGCGCGGCAAGAACGACCCTATGACGGATCGAGATGAAAGCTCAGCCTCGCCAGGAAGTAGGAGTTCTTAGTAGCTTTAATTATTGCGATTGTCCCGGCAGGACCAGAAACTTGCCTTATATAACTAACTATCCGTGGATTTCACTATTATTGCTCTGAGCAGAAATTGGAACTTAACTCCACTTGAAGCAAACTTGCAGAAGTCATACCTTTCGTCAAACCTGGTCAATCATGAAAACAATAAAATTGTGTAAACCTCGGAAAACATGTACCGTGCCCTTACCGATTTGTGCTCTCTTGCTTTCCAGGATCATCCAGGCTAGTAGGTAGTTGCTGTGGTGGCATAACATTATAGGGCATTCATTTTTAACAGTTGTGGGTTAAAGTTTTGTAAGATTTTACTATCTTTTTAACACTATTTAGAGTTTGTTAGTGATCAGAATTTTGATAAATTTTTAAGAATGCTCGTGCTAGACAAAACCATATATTATATATTAAATATAAATTACTACCGTTGGGTCTTAAATGTACTAGGACCAGTTCTGGCCCTAAGGGATCCCAGCTGCACCACCATTTTTCCTAACGTGTGGTGCCCGGACAACCCCGGCTTCCACGACTCCCCGGTGATCTACGCGACGACCTAAGGGAACCGCTTAGCTTAGCAGGCCGCCGGCGGGTTAACCAGGGTGTTCGGCCTGGCCCCTATTTTGGCCCACGTATCTAGTGGCATGAAGGTCCCCCGAGGGAGAGTCAACCCCTAAGCCTGCTCACAGGTAATAAGGCTGACTCGCCTTTCCCTCAATTCTGCTTAAACCCTAAATGGAGGAGCTACCTCTGATAGCAGTCTGTTACACGGGAGCCTAGATCCTACCATAAACCTTGAAGAGTTAACAGGAAGTCTTCTGTCAAACTAGTAGCTTGAGGGGACACCTGGAGATCCATCTCCGGGGTCCCTATCTAGCGAGAATAATTTGAAATTTTCCGGACTGCCTAAGAAGGCCTTACTTAACCTAAATGCCGTCAGAGTCCTATAGATTAAAACTTAGCCTTAAATACTCGTTCAAATTTTCTTTATAACTTGGGACGTTGGTTCAATCACTACCCTGAGCACATATCGCTGATCATTAATTTCACACTCCAGCACTTTATTCCAATGAACTGTACGTCAATACCTGCACATAATTAATATCGACTATGTACAACACAATATAGGGGTACCTCGCAGGGCACCCAGTAATAGTTAAGCACCGAAAGGGTGATGTGAATCCTGGTTTGTCCACGAAAAGTTGCTTCGGCTCAGGTACTCAAATTTTTTCCGGTGGACTGCCTTACCCGCCTGACAGGACATAAAGACAAACCTTCCTGGCTGACCGTGTGTTGACTTCACCTGAGGAAAATTCTGGGCCATTTGGCACTCTCTCGCCTATAAACTTTCTTCTCACTTTGTACTCCCACTCGGACTATGTCATGAGGCCGGACGTCAGCTGCGGGTAACTTGCAATGAAAGTTTGTCACCAACTCTGCGTGCGCCAGGGTCCGCTTAAAATACGGGTTGTGATCAAAAGAGGAGGCGCTGCCGCGCTTCCCGAATCTCGTCCGTCTTGTGATGATCTCCTGAATTTACGATTTTGACATGAAAAGATGGCGCTGTATCGAAACCCACCGTGTCTAAACGGTTTATGGGTCCGCGCCTATAAATTTCTTTCACAGAAAACTTTGGGGAAACAATCACTTTGTCGTCTCCTCAGGGTCGTCGCTCAGCTAACGGGTGCGAGCACAAGAAATGCCTTACAATTTGACTGGCCTATACGCTGCAGCTGACTCCGTCTCGGTTTCTGTTTTGTTCATGCTCCTCTCCGAGCGCCTTTAATTTAGCCGAAGGCCCGCAGTCATTTGCCAGCATGGAAAGGGCACGTGCTGCCGCACCCTCGACGAATTGTTCAATTTGGATGCCAAAAAGGACTGGTTGTGATTTAAGCTTAAAAACACTTCGGATACCCCTGCGTGGTTAGAATAGAAGATTTGTAAAAACCGTGAGAAACGGGACAACAACGCACGAAAGGTCCTGATACGTCACTCCCTATGGAGCGACCGCATCGACCACTCGCTAGTTGTTACATTGTTAAAATTGCACGACGGAGTGCTCTACCGTGTCCAAACGGCCTGAGACCCATCTTAAATTTTGGGGTTAGTTGACTAAAAATTTTTATTCGGAGCGACGCAAATCTCAGAGTGGAAGCTCAACTTTTCGGGGCTAGCGTCAGGGGTTCCGTTCTTAATTTCTCCTGTGCAAATGACTGCGTCCGTTCCTGAGCGGAGCGCTCTCTCTCTCTTTTTCTCTTTCTCTTCTTTCCCATTATTGGGTCTTTAAGGCGTGTGACCTGGAGTCATTCTTGTACTTCTCCTATACTTAGACTCAACTTAACCTACGACTTCGAGAAAGGGTGCAGATGGAGCATGAGTCAAAAGAAGCTCCATTGTCCTCTGTAAAATCGATTGAAAATCATAACGTTTTTGTGCCAATTTGTGGCGGAATCCTAAACTGATCAATGAAAATTATTACAGTCTTCTACCGTGTCTAAACGGCCTGGAAGACTGGGTTTGTGCCAAAGTGTCGGTGGACGATCAACGAAAATACTCAGGAACAAATGCTCGAGCTTTTAACCGGGAGCCTAGCGCGAATTCTTAATGATGCTCACTCCGCTTTTGCCTTAGCGGCTGCCTCCAGGTCAGCACGCTACTAGTTTCCTATTAAAGCTCCTTACGTCAAACACCTTACCCCTCCCGTGTCCCGATGTCCTTCCCCCTTCCCCGTGTGTTTCCTTATTCCCTTCCCCCGTTCACATCACTAGCTATAAATTTCGCCCCCCGGGTCTAAAACCAAAAAACTTGCGACCCGGCGAGCGGGGAACCAGTCGAGAATTT
>JASANE010002352.1:0-42078 GCA_030248225.1 Trileptium ribeirensis | reverse complement strand
TGTCGCGCCAGTAGCGAATATCGACGTGACTACGGACATTATAGAAGATGGCACTAACAGTTGGCACGAAGCACAGACGAATGATGACTTCGCAAGAGTGATAATTTCACGTTTAGAATCAACGGACGAGACGGCAAATGAAGATTGGAGTGTAGTACAGGAAATTTTATACCATAAAAGTAACGAGCTGAGTGAAATGCATTGCTATGTGTCAAAAACGTTGCATGAACAAGTTTTGATCGGTTGTCACAACCATTTATTAGGTGTTCACCTGATCATACGCAAAACGTTTAAAAATGTGTCTGAGCGTTTCTATTGGCCCACGATCTACAGCGATGTGAAAGGATGGTGTGCGAGCTGTGACGCTTTTGCAACAATGAAAAATCCTACGAAGTACATCATTCCGCCATTGCATCTAACCCTATTGTCGCTCTGTGGCATCAAATCGCGTGTGACATCGTGGAGCGTTTGCCGCTGACAAAATCCAAAAACAAATATGTCGTAGTTTACTTGGATTATTTACAAAATGGGTAGAATGTGTTGCTGTAGTTGATACTAAATCAACAACGGTTGCTAAAATATTTGTAGAACAGATAATATGTGGGTTTGGAGTGGCAAAACGAATCATTACAGACTCGGAGCCACATCTTGTTTCCGAGACGACGATGGAAGTGTGGCGACAGTTGGGTGTAAAGAAACTCAACACCACGTCATATCATCCAGCGTGTGATGGTATGGTCGAGGGAATTAATCGCACAGTGGAAGCCATGATAAGCTTATAAGTCAATACAAATCAAGACAACTGGGACGAAATTCTCCCCTTCGTGTGTTTCACCTATCGAAGTAGCGTTCAGGAAACCACGAATGAGACACCATTTTTCATGAATTTTGAGCGAGATCCGATACTTCCAATTTATCTTATAGTAAGAACAAAATGCAGGAGCAAGACCCTGATAGTTTCGCATTTTTTTCTGCGCAATCGCCTTCACGAGACATAGAAATTGGCTAATATGTGCGTACAAAAGGTGCAGGACAAGCAAAAGTTTTATCATAATGGTAAATATGAAATCAACTTTTTCTGAAGGACACAAAGTGAATTTGCATGTACCTATCGTACGCGGTAAGTCAAAGAAGCTCGCCCGACATTGGAGGGGCCATATCGGGTAACCGGACTTACGACAGATTAATCCGGCGCAGTTATCTAATCAGTATTTAACTCGATCAGAAACAAATCTAAACGTGTTAACGTTCGACGTTTGAAGCAGGCACCACTTGACACTACGTTATTAGCACCTACAGAACACGGCAGAATATAATAGGATCAGATGAAAAACTTGACGTATTGGCAGAGTAATCCAGTCAAATTGCACTGAAATACCATGGACCAGTTGGCCCAGCTAAAGAAGACACAGAAATACCGAACGAATACCGATCGATCATATAATAATTCAAGCAGTGCACGCCGTGAAAAATCATCACAGTGAATGAGTAAAGAAACTCATGTAACCGGCATCGCGAAATTAGCTGTATCTAGGCTACGTAGTGACAGTAAGTTCAGTTTAAATGAAGACCAGGATGATGGAAGAATAATGGTAAACGGCAAAACACAACATTCAAATGTTTGTACAAGGGAACGCCGTTTAGTATCGGTACCAGCTAGAAGGTATAACTTACGCTCATACCAGAAGTGAAGTTCTTGGTAATAATGTATTTGTGCTATATATCTATGTTTTTAATATTCTGGAAAAAAATTCTCGCTATATATTTTAGTTGTAAATATTTCAGTTAATTTCAGCAAAATTTAAATTCAGACTATTTTAATAACGCTCGGTAACTAAAATATCCGTTGCAACCGTGAAGCATAATATGGATGACATTGGGGAAGAACCCAGTGTTGAAATTCACGAAGTTGAGGATGGCGTTATAATTACGCCTACTAACGTCCCGCAGCCAGCCGACAGTAATAAGCAGCATCAACTTACGACGCGCACAAAGGCCGGTTTGGCAGAGCGTAAACGTCAGGATCCAGATAAAAAACGTCTACGTGCTAAAAATGCACCTGCTAAACATCGACACGCACACGGTAAACAGCGAAATATTCCATCAAATAACAGTGCGAGAGATCATCGGGCGTTCAGGAAGTCTAGCGGCTTTTGGCAATTAAACCAGTTACCATTGATCAAAAGTAATGTCAGTTGTCGACGATGGGTTCAATTTCATCGCAAATACTATGCTGATTTAGATCGCAATAGGTGGAGTGACAAAATAATCAGATCGAAGGCCCAATTTCAATTGCAATATGATCCGGTATACAACTGGAAGATAAATGGCAATGGGAAAACAGATGACGCACCACCGGATACTAGTCGGTTAAGGTCGTATTATCGGTCACCAGACGCTCATAGATCGCGCACAGCACAGCTGCTGTCGGAAGTGAAACAACATACAAATCGTAAGGTGGATACAGAATCGGTGACGCGTCACGATTTTAATATGCAACCGAATGTGGTTATCGCCGAAACAACTTCAAACGGTACAGAGCAGAATAAAGCGGAAACAGATCATCAAGCACAGATAAATAGTGCTACAGAAGGATCTTTCCAAGCAAATCGCTCGGGAAAGTTGTCTGTGCAAGAGCGAAATATATCAATAATACGTGCAACAGTCGCACAATTTATGGCTTATAATACACATCGTTTGCTTGGCAATTCCACGGTTGGCACGAATTTCACGGGTAATACAATATCGCCGCTAGAGAAGTATGGTAACACCGTTTCCCCGCTGCAATACAATGTTGCGGAACCGTCACCGTCAACCAGTTCACGGTTAACTGCTTCCGAATTGCAATATGGAAATCAGCAACATTATCGCCAACAATACGCACAACATCAGCATGTCCCACAATGGCCGTGCGGCCGTGATCAGGCGAGTGGATCAAATATGAACTACCAACGTACACGGCGACGGGGGAAAGCGTCAAGGGAACGCTACCTGTCCAAGTGGCGCGAGATAGTTAAACAACAGCAGCGTCGCGGACGTAAATAAACAATCAACAGTGCATACAATACTTTATCAAAACAATAGCCAGTACAAATATCAATGGCTAATTAAAACATAATTTGATTTAAAGTACTTTTACCAAGTTAATGCATATAACGGTTTGGTAACATGGTCATTTATGTTTGGGTCATGTGCACAACTATATTAATACGTCAATTGCTTTGATTATATTTTTAGTGTCGATGGCGCGTGAGACACGCTAATCTATCGGGGAAAGTGATGTAGCGATAGACATTTATCGCCTGGTTGCTTCTGCAGTATATGAGCGGCTGTGTAGGTGGAAGTTAGTATGAGCTGAACATTGGTTGCAAGGGATGTTTTGTCTTGTTTTAAAATGTTTGGGTTAGCTTATAAACTTTAAATATATATCTGTTGTTTGGGTTAGATTATAAACTTTAAAAAAATAACATTTCGCAAAATCATATATAAAGTAGCAATTTTCTTGATGTGGAGGTAGTTTTGCGTACGTGTGGCTGATAGTTCGTTCGAGTAAAAAGGTTTGCGTGTGCTATTGTATTGCGGTTTTATTCTAGTTTTTTAACTTGTTCACACAATTCGTTTTACTGGGAACCATATGTTCAGATTCGCTTTGTGGTACTATAGCTGTTAGGTTGGTATAAATCGGCGCAACGGCGCTTCGATATTTGGCTGACATCGGTTCGGCGCGACAGCGCTTTGGTCCGGCGCATGAGCGCTTCTAGTGAAATACGGCGCAAACGCGCTTCCTCTCTTAGTAAGGCCGGTAAAGCTACCAGTCGAAACGCCCAACGATTAACTACCATTCGGTACTCTGGAGTTTTAGTATACTAAGACATAGTGGGGTTGTTTTGTAGTACGTATATACTCGGCGACACGTTACATATATGTAGACCATGCTTGATGCCTAACAATCAACGCGTAACAAAACAATCGAACACAGAGAATATTCTGGAAATCGTGTTCATCGATACTAAACTGCTGAAAAATGCATGAACTATTCGTGGTAAATTGCAGATAACCAAATTGTCGTATTCAGCGTACCGAAAAATTAATGACCTGCACGCGATACATAACCTAACAAATGAAGACAGCCTACACAATTCCGGAAATAAAGTTTGACGAAATTTGAAAAATTTATTTCAAGAAAAATATCACCGTATCATATTCAGACTCGCGGCGGCCCTGAGAGAGGTCCCACAAAAAGTATTGTTCTGAAAAGTTGTAGATCTCGATGATTATATTCAGTGTTCTAAAACATATATATGTACCATGCTTTATGCCTAGCACGCAATGAATAACCCAACAATAGAAGACAGACGATATTCTGGAAATCGTGTTCATGGACCCAGACCCATTGAAAACCTCTAAAAAAGGCATTCACCATATGGGGCGGATTGTAGACAACCAAATCGTCGTATTCAACCTATCAGAAATAAAATAATATACACCATGCTTGATGGCCAGCACAAGATACATAACCTAACAAATGAAACAGTCTACACAATTCTTGAAATAAAGTTTGACGAAATTTGAAAAATTTATTTCAAGAAAATGATCATAGTATCATATTCAGGCTGGCAGCGGCCCTGAGAGAGGTCCCACAAAAAGTATTGTTCTGAAAAGTTGTAGATATCGATGGTTGTATTTAGCGTACTAAAACATATGTATCGACCATTCTTGATGCTAGTATGCAATACATAACCCAGCAACCGAAGAGAGACTATATTTTGAAATCGTGTTCATCGACCCTAAACACATTTAAAACCCCTGGAAGAGGTATGAACTATTGGTGGCGGATTGTAGATAATCACACTGTCGTAATCAGCTTACCGAAAAACACAATATACGCCATGTTTGACGACCTGCATGCGATACATAGCCTAACAATTGAAGACAGACTACACAATTCTGGTATTCAAGTTCGTCGATCGTAAAATCCCCTGAAACTTTTTATTAAAATCTAAAATAAAAGTTAGTTATTTTAAAGTAACATTTCAGCCTAAAATTAAAGCCTTACAGCTGTCAGCGAGTCCATTTCGCGAATGCTCGATGTTACAATATAAAATGCAAAACCGAGATTACAAGCCCCCTAGGAAGAGCCAACCCCTAGGCCTATATATTGGTAATAAGGTGGATTCATCGTTAAGGAAAATTGGTTAAACAGAGGATCTCGGAATACGGAAATTACTGGAAAACAGCTAAAGTGGCGAAAGGACACATTTAGAAACACTGAAGTACGAAAAAAGGGAACTGTGGGGGAAATGGTGAAACACGAAACTGTCGAGAAATCATAGTATTGGGAAATAGAAAAATGTCGAAAAACAGGGAAATTCGTAAAATGGGAAATGTGAACCTTGGAAAGCAAGAAAGTCAAGATCCGGAAATACCAACTTCCCAGTTTCCGATTTTCACAAATTCTCATTTTCCCGATTTTCCGTTTTGCAAATTTTACCCTTTCCCAATTTTCCGTATTCCCCTTCTCCCGATTTGCAATTTCCCAATTTCCTAATTTTCCGTGTTCCCAATTTCCTGTTTTCCCAATTTCCCGTTCACCTGACTTATCATTTTGTACTGGTTGAGAATATGGGAAATTGGGAAAACGGGGAAATGAGAAAAACAAAATATACAAAATGTGTGTCTAATATATGGGACACACACCACAACGTAATATAATTTCCGACGGGAAAATGGGAAGCCCCTAAAGGTGACATGGGCCCTCTTGCCTATACCCCAATAGTTATCCCACTCTGATGCTTCTGCTATTAAAGCCTTTTCAGTCCCAATAATGCAGGATTCACAGAATAATGAGTGCAAAAAGTGGGCAGTTTTGTCTTTAACAGCCGTTTGCAAGAAACTAAAATCTCTAATGGACGGTTATATGATATTTTAGTTTCTTGAAAACGGTTGCTACAGATTTTTGTCTTTAATGACTGCTTGTTTGATATTTATATCTCTAACACATAGCTGTAAGAGACTTTAGTCTTATATAGATAGAGAATAAATACAGAAATCTCTAACAGCTAGCTGTTAGAGACTAAAATCTCTTGCAGCTAGCCATAGCAGATTATTGTCTCTAATGGCTAGCTGTTAGAAACTTTTGTCTCTTGCAGCCAGTTATAAAATACAAAAGTCTCTAATAGCTATCTATTAGAATTTCAAATATGTAACGGTTGGCTGTAAGAGATTTTTGTATGTTACAGCTGCCTGTAAGAGACAAAAGTCTCTAACAGCTAGCCATTAGAAACAAAATATTGGTACGCCCTCCAGTTTGATAGTGGTGCCCCCTCCAGCTTGACATTGGTGCCCCCTCCAGTGTGATATTGGTGCCCCCTCCGCTTTGTTAAAACATGTTCAATCTCAATTACCAATATCCAAAAAAGCCTTTATTCAAAGTCACAAATAGAAATATAATCCAACGATAAGCATAGAGGAGGATTGGTTTTCCCAAAAGAAAAAATTATTTATTACAGAGCTAAATATACTAAATTCAACCCTTGTACGAATATAAAGGCAGGTAAATATCTATATTTAATAAAACATGGTCCATATAGAGTGCGTGTGACCTAATGTTCCACGAACAGGGGTTCCGTATAGGTTGGTGGTCCAAAAACCTAGTAGCTCTATATGTTGTTGATCATGAACACGGGTGGGGAAATCATGTTTGTTACCCATTTGGTGGGCCATAAACCTAGGGGATAGGTAAGGGCGAACAGGAACGCAACTTGCCGCGGACGAAAACAACGTAAACTGAAAAGGGTCGCACTTTTAGGTAGAGCCGACGATCATCGACTCTTGGTGCTACTGATAGCCACGTGTTGTAACGCTGTATTGGATAGTTTTCTTGCGATACTGCCAGTGGCGCAGGAGCAAAAGCAGGGACCTGGGAGCGGGGGATAGGTGCCCCCCGAAAACAGTTAGAGAAAAACGTATGTAGTTCTGCTCCCATTCACGAGGACCCCCTTAGGCCGTCGGACCTCGACATCTGTGGGTTAGTCTAGCAGCATATCATTTTGGCCCCACCTTTCCAACCTTTCTAATGGCCAATTTACTGGCTCTGAGGGAAAATTTATTTATATTTGATACACAGTTTTGCTACATCGTTACGATTTTTTGTAATTTATTACTAAAGTGGTTAAGGTGAAGTTAAGGTAGTTAATTAAGTTGTAGTTAAGGTTACAACTGGATTACTAAATCCATTCTGTCATGGGAGCAAATCCGCAAGGTAAGGTCGGGGGCATGTGAAAATTTGGTTTGTTTTCCTCACAATGGCAAATGTGCCGCGTTATAATATTCTTCAAACAGCCATATTTTCGTTGATGAAAATATCCGAAAAGCAAGACAATTCTGATCAATTTTACCCAGAGTGACTATATATAATATATATAAATTTATAATTGGGTTGTGTCCACATTCAAGCAGCCTGCCTCCTATAATCTATAGCGCGGTTTAAAATTTCCGTGAATAATAATTATATAAAAATAACGTGACATTTTAGACTATTATATGTATGGCTGTGAGGGGGAGTTGTGTCGAGTTGTGACAGAATTTATATATCGTGAACGCAAACTGTCAATATTAAATGCTACTCGCCTATTGTTAAATGCCAATTAACATTATTTCTATTATTTAAATTTCAAACAATTCAAACTGAAATAACAATGACAGTCGCGTCGGACGAAATGTGAGGCAGCTCGGGTTGACATATGTGCCCCGTGGGTTGAAGTAAACTGTGTAACATCTTCTACATTTAAAAAATTTAGCTGTATATATTGTAGTAGGAAAATTTAGGTTAGGAACACGTTTCCTGGAAAACCTGAATTAGTTTTGTCGGCAATTTTAGCTTCTCGTAAAATCAGTGATTCGTTGCTATTTTGGGTATATTCTTAGATTGCACGTAGGCATGGTGTGCTTTATGGAACCGGGATTTAATTGCACTGATGCGGCACAGATACATACAAATGTTAAAGCTATATCAACATAGTTTCCTGAGCTACTGACGAATCCACACCGCTTTCGTAGACTTTCCACCCGACTAGGCGTGCTGGAGTGTTTGTTCTGTCGTGAAACATATTTGCCGCTTCATTTTGACATATTTGGATGGAAATTGTGTATTATGTACAAGACGTTCCAATAAAGAGGATTAAAAATAACTATTCTACTTTGTTACAATAATTATTACACTTTGTCGAAACGAATTGGTATTGCGTTTTCGCGATTGATATTCCCGTTTATATGTAGTATATTAATTGAAGAAGAAATAATTGTTTTTCTAGTAAATAAGTTTTAAAATTACAAAACAGGACCTTCAGCTATGTTTTCCATAATTGATGGAACATTATGTCATACGCCCCACATCTTCTTGGACCACGTTTTATTGTATATAAATATTTACCTGCTTTTATATTTGTACAAGGCTTGAATTTAGTATATTTAGCTCTGTAATAAATAATTTTTTCTTTTGGAAAATCCAATCCTCCTCTATGCTTATCGGTGGGTTATATATTTATAATTGTGACTTTGAATAAAGACTTTTTTAGATATCGGTAATTGAGATTGAACATGTTTAAACAAGTAGAGGGGGCACCAACATCAAACTGGAGAGGACACTAATGTCAAGCTGGAGCGGACACCACTATCAAACTGAACGAGGGCACCAATATTTTGTCTCTAATAGCTGGCTGTTAGAGACTTTTGTCTCTTACAGGCAGCTGTAACATACAAAAATCTCTTACAGCCAACCGTTAAATATTTGAAATTCTAATGGATAGCTATTAGAGACTTTTGTATTTTATACCTGGCTGTAAGACACAAAAGTTTCTAACAACTAGCCATTAGAGACAATAATCTGATATGGCTAGCTGCAAGAGATTTTAGTCTCTAACAGCTAGCTGTTAGAGATTTTTGTATTTATTGGCCATCTATATAAGACTAAAGTCTCTTACAGCTATCTGTTAGAGATTTAAATATCAAACAAGCAGTCATTAAACACAAAAATCTGTAGCAACCGTTTTCAAGAAACTAAAATATCATATAACCGTCCATTAGAGATTTTAGTTTCTTGCAGACTGCTGTTAAAGACAAAAGTGCCCACTTTTTGCACTCATTATTCTGTGAAACCTGCATTGGGGCCGGGTGCGGCGCCCTCCTCCCTTCCCTCTCTTTTCCCGCTCTTTGGCCCGGTTGTCTGTGGGTGCGGGCTGGTTTCTGTTTTTTCTGTGTAATGTTCGGCCTCTTTCTTTCTGTTCACTCTCTCTTGATCCTGCCGGGACTGATGTCTGTTGGATTGCGCTCTCGTGAGGGTATTGCGCTGGTGACCGGTCCCTCCTCTGGTGGCTCCTTTCCCTTTTTCTTGTTTTTTTTTGTTTGGGCATTCTGGATTGCTTGCTTTTTTTCCCTTCCCTCTGGCCGCCGTGGAGATGTCGGTTGCGTTTGTGAGTGCGCGAGAAGGCCGTTTTTGTGAGTTCCTTTCTTAGTGCGCGTGGCTTCTGCTAATGGTGTAGTGGCGTTTGTTTTTCGTGGACGATAGTGATCCAAGGTTCGTCGGCCCCAAGGTTTGACCAAAGGGATAAATGGTTCCGACGAAGGATATGTCCTAGGCGGTGGGGGTTGTGGTATTTTTTCCAATTTTTGCCGATCTTGCGTAATTTTTGCCAGTTTTTTTGAAGAATTTTCCCCGATTTGCGACAATTGCACTGAGATTTTCTCCAATTTTTGCCGGTTTTCCGAAAAATTTTCCCGGGTTTTCGGCGTGCAGGCCGCAGTTGGGCAGGGTGGGTTAGTATTGCTTAGGAGCTCGTAACTTCAAGCCGTTAACTCCGATCCTTATAGACACCACGGAGGGCAGTTATTTCCAAAATAACCTAAGGTTTTGGTACTGCACACACTTAGTAATAATTATTTGTCGAATTTCGTTGTTTGTTTATAGTTTAGCTAGTTCTACTTAATTCTGTGAGTACTAAAGTTATTAATTACAAACACCAAACAAGCGAGTGAAATTCAAGAAAATGAACAACACATACGACGAATCTGCGATGTTGACGAGCAATCACGAGATCAAAAACTTGGTTCCGCTTTAGTGGTAGTTCGGAGATTTTACGGTGACGCCCCCATTCTCCATTCTCAAGCGAATTTAAAGTTGTTATCTAAAATTATTCGCACCATTAGCAATTGCTTAATGTAATCTCTTAAAGACGTGGTCCAGCTCTAGTGGTACTTCGGAGATTTTACGTTGACGCGCCCGTTCTTCATTTTCAAGCGAATTTAAAGTTGTTATCTAAAACTATTCGCACTATTTGCAATCGCTTAATGTAATCTATTAAAGACAGTCCTCAAACAATAAATACCGGTCTATTTAACAATTTACACGTACACTGCCATGTAGCCTACACAAAATATTTTTATAGGTCCATTTATACAGTTATTAATACACCAACTTTATTTTCACAGGTGTTATGGAAGGAAAAATTACCCAACGATTATGAGATAAAATCGAACAAACCAAAACTTAAACTTGCGTCCAAACACGACCCTATTTTATTATTTCGTCTAATGTTATAACGGAGCGCTTTTTGACGAATCGAAATTTGCAGAACGGTTTGAAGAGGTTAGAAAAAAGTTAATATTCTTCCACGAAAAAAATTACCCCTGTCTGCACAAAACCTAGTCGATCTCACCTGTTGAGTTTTTACAGCTGTCGATCTCAGTAGGTTCCAAGCCGGTAGCGATGGCATAACAAGGCTAAATCCAGGTATGGCTTGACCTTGGGGTGTCCGTTAGATAGTTTTAACCGACGTTGGCTGTAAAACACCGACTTAAGAAACAGCAGCTCTCCTTCCATGGGCCATGTACCTATTTCAATAGACGACCTCGGCTGTTATCCCATGTTTAGTTAGTACTAGCATTAATTTCACTATTTTTAGTTTTGAACATCCATTTCTCAAAAAAACAACTTATGCATGAGTAAACTTAACCTGCGTCGCGTACCATCCTATTTTGAAATTAGCAATTGGCGATAGCTTTTTCGGTGTACAGGCAATCGGTAAAATCCCCTGAGAACAGAAAAAGTGGTTTTTGGTCAACCGTTCCAAAACGTTAACGAACAACAAATTGCCTGTTTATTGATAACTTCAAAAATGTTAGCGAACATCTTACTGGCCGTTTGGAGTTTAAAGTTCTGAATTTGAGATTTTGTTAGCGAACGTAAACGCGCTACTTTTGAGTTCATAATTTGGTTCGCGAACACGATATTGCAATACATATAGATATATGCAACGCGTTCGCTCAGTCCATATGCGTTATAACAAAAGTGCAAATTTTGACAATGGCTATTTTGACTGAACTGTGATACCAGTGTATAGACATGGAACGTTCATATATAATGTGCTGAACAAACAAGTATTAAAGCAATGAACGTACGAATATGATGTTCGCGAACGTCTTGGGTTTCATGCGTAAACATTTTTCTTTGCATTACCCTTGATATTTTCGAGATTTTACTTCTGATTAATTTAATTGAAGTATGAGATCAGTGTTCGCTACCCCATTTTATATCACCGCATCAATGTTCGCGAACAGGTTTTATGTTACAGAGGTAAACGCACCCATTTATCAAGCAAAAACTTGTGACGTTCGCGAACACCTTTAACTAAGAAATGTTAATATTAAAGCGTTGACTTGTAATTTCCACCAAAATACTCTTGCGCGTCGATGGTCCAACGATGTCATGTTCGCGAACAAAACATATGGATTTAACGATATACTGTATTCGGCTCCCGGATTTCCAGTTAAAACCTCATTAAGATTTTTCACATTATTATTTTAACATATTTTAGTTATTGATACACGTTCGCGAACAATAAACGCATATTTAATATCCTTTTTTAGTATTAACGTAGTGTTAGGACATAATATGCGTGTTCCCGAACAGCTTGATCTCAACAGTACTTTATGTTCGCGAACAATTTTTGCAAAAGAAACCTAGGCCTGTTCGAAAACAAAATTCATAGAATTGAATACATCATAGAACTGTTCGTGAACCAATCAGACCGTTAAGAATATCAATAATTGTGTTTGCATAACGAAAAATTTAAAATGAAAGTAGCCTAATTTAGCGTTTCGGACCGCAGTTACGGTGAAAGTGTAAAAAGGTGCATTGTGTTAGCTAACGTAACTTGAAACGTTTTTGTAATTAGATACTAAGCGTTCACTGAACGGAAAAATATGGAAATGACGTTAAGCCATTGTAACTATTAGTTTGTTCCCTAACAACATTTTGTACATAATGTCAAAAGAGGATGGTAGGCGGCGCAGCTTAAGTTTACTCATGCATTAATACTCGCCGTTTTACCTTGAAATTGAATTTAACATACCGGAAAATTAAAGGTCGAATCAGTTTTAGCTACCAGAAATTACTAAGTAAGCCTAACTGGCAGCTAGTTATGTCTAGAAGTATATTTATGCCATACACTGACCGAGGTCCGATGTGCAGGGTTCGGTAGCCGGGTCTGCCTTCGGGTGCCGAGGGTGTCCCCGGGAGAGTGGACAGTGCGCGGCGCCTTGGGGACCGTGAAAAGCACCGTATGGGTTTGGCATCTTCGGCGCCTCCACGGTGGTAGGGTGTCCTGTCACGGGGAGTCAGACCATCAGGTGGCAACCGCGCTAGCACTAACCTATGACCTTGTATGATTTATACACTACATAGCCACATAGCATAATAACTCATACTGATAAAATATCCACAACACACCAGTGCACGCGGCTTTAAACCTTCAGCTTATATTATGGGCAATTCTCCAAAAACCCATTTCTTCTTATACGGTCGGTTTGTTATGCAACGTCCTTATGTGTTATGTTGGCTATCATATATAGCCGAGGCCAGCTCTTGTGAAATCCTAGAGCTTAATTCGGCTATTAGCTATCATATTTACACGTCCTGGCGCGGCTCTGAAAATGTCACAATAGTTGGTGCACACTAGCCGAGCTGGACATTATCACCACGGCTGGCGGTGGTGAAATATGGCCCTAGTGCACACAAAAGTAAATGACGTATTAGACCGATTTGTTGATCAAGTCGGATTAAATTTGTCTGCCAGCAGCACTGATGTATCCGTACCGGCCCGCAAATCCGGACTGGTCTATTCTTAATGTACAACAATCTAAATATATCAAATATAGTTTAGCGATTATATATACATACGCCTTTTTTTTAAACTTTCCTTTCCATAGCACACAATTCGCTTTTCAAGACACACTAGGACCTAGTTGAACAACTACTCTTGAAAGTCATTTTCACAAGAACTAATAAAGTATTCATTACTGCTTATGTTCCAACTGTGGTATTATCATATTGCGTTTACTAGAATATTGCACGATTAAAACATCTCTTTACGATGACCAATTCGTTACGCTATTTAATCGTTACTGCGTGAAATTGCTGTCAGTACTTATTTAGTAACACCAAGCGTGCATTAGGGAAGAGTATGACACTTCCTTGCGCTCACATGTTAGTCCGTGTTTGATGATCCCACGACTCGGTTTGGCACCTTTATCGCACCCCAGTTTCTCGAGGGGGTAGCTTTTGCAACCACCAGTTTTTTGGGGGTCGGTTTATAAGCAGCTGCTGGTCCAACCGACCGCCCTTAAATTGGGAGGGTCCGACCTACCCCCCAAAAACTCAAGGGGGTCCGAGCTGCTCCCCCGCCAGAAACTCGGGGGTGTCGGGCATCTCGCCCCACCCTGAAGCTGGGAGATCAGGCCGAAAACAATAGTATCATCAAACACGGGCTAACATGTGAGCCCAGGGAAGTGTCATACTCTTGCCTAATGCACTCTTGGTAACACATAGTGAACTAAGAGATCATGAAAGTTAGCAATCTTCTGACACTGAACTATTAACCTCGTTAAGATACTTATAGTTATTGCAGTGCAATCACGTTTCAATTTAAATTACATTGCATTATCTCACAGCGCCTCCAACATGTCTCACGCGGTGGAGGCACAGTCAAACATCGAAAAACGTTGTATAATATACATTAAACTGTTTGAATGTTTTGTTCTGTTTGCTGAAGTCCCTTCGTGGAAATTAGAGTATTGGCGGTTTTGCGGAAATTTTAAAATAGAGCTCCTAAACCGGCGCTAAGAAAAATTTAAATGGTAACGCAATCACCAATTCTGGAAACGGGGTCTTAGCATCTTCCGAAACTAGGTGGTTGGTTAAAACTATGTTCGGTAACATTACACGGTTAACATTTTCCTGCATACAGTCACACGTGTGTGACGGTGTACGTTACGACGAGATGTACATATTTGAGTTTGGCGTGCGGCGTGTCTTTGAACGTGCGTATTCGTTCGCTGGCTTAACCGAGTAATAGCTTCTTAATAGGGTAGACGCAACCGTACAAGACTCTCACCGAAATGATCTACGTTCAATCTGTCGTCGTGGCAAAGCATCGTTTAAGATTGTGCAAAATATGCAATAATTCATGTCTGAAAGAGTTAAAGGGGAGGTCGAACTACTCTTCTTAAGTTTTCCGTCATGTCACAGATATTATACATTATTAGATGTTAATATATTGTCGAAAGAGGATCACTATTGGTGAAATGTGTTCCTCCATTTAACACAGCACATGGTGAATTTTAACTGCAGCGGCCCAGACCGGTCTCCCACGGTGCGGCCCAGACACGGTACGGCCCAGACACGGCGCGGTATTTTAACTGCAGCGGCTCAGACACGGTACGGCTCGAACCAGCTTAACCTCAGTGAAATGAAATTGCATTACTAGTCGTCACATACTAATATAACGGAAAAGGTGATCAACATCAGCGAACAATTTTTCACCAAATTATAAACCCCCATTTATGTATCGGAATTCATGGTACATTTTCTTTTGTCATTTTAGGTTAATAAAAACTGAAACAAGGTTCTTAATATTTCGAAGCAGGGGTTATTGATCATGTATCAGTTGTTACAAAATAGAATAATTAGTGTAGTCACCTATACGTTTTAACACCAAAATGCACCAGTAGGAGTTGTTGACTGTTAAGACCTTTAACAAAGTTCATAAGAAAATCCCGACAGGGGGGACGCCAAAATCTTACTAATGCATCAATGATTATGTAAACTGTGTGAGGTCTTGAATTGCTCGAAATCGAAATACTACATCGAAATATTACATATCGCTACATATTACATTGAAATCCAGGCCCATGTCAACTTAAGGGGCCGGACGTTATAACGTTAGAAAAAGAACAGCATAGAGCGGGGGTTCGGGGGCGGCAGCCCACCGACTTAAGCTTAGGCTTAGTATATGAATTTTAGTTAAATGTTTCGTAAATTTCGTTTGTTCAGATAAAGTGTCGTTCACACGGTCAAAATTTTGGAATTAGTTAAAAGTGTTTTCAAGTTTTGTTCAAAATTTGATAAAAAATTTGATCTCACATATTGATAAAAATTGAATGTGCGAATATATACTACCTAAACATGTGGCACGGGTCATATATACAGTATATGGGAGTCACACTTTGGCTTCCGTCTATATACAGTGTCCGCTTGGGTTGTGGCTATAAAAACCAAATTTTATTGGGAATTTTTTTCGTTTTTCCTTCTCCCACCAAAATTCACGGCTTGCAGTTTCAAAAAGTATAAAGTACTACTCCCTAATATTACTAAAGGTAAGGCATCTATCCATTTTACGGGACCATGGCACTTCACAGCTGCTTTGAGGTGACTATGCAGCCGCTCCATAAGACCGTTGGCATACGTGCGATATGCCGTTGTTTGTCGAAGTTCACAGTCGAGGATTGCCGCAAATTGCTCAAACACCGTCACTCCAATTGTTTTCCGCGATCCATTGTTATTGACACGGGAACACTGTACCGTGAAATCCATCCGGCGACCACAGCTTCATGTTAGGAATCGGGTTAACTACTGGCTAGCGAGTGAGTCTATCGATCATGGTGAGCAGATATCGAAAGCTTTCACTGGGCGAAAACGGGCCACTATATAGATAGGAACGACCGAAACATTCTGTGAGGGAGCTAGAATTGTTGCTGAGGCGCCTTGACGTGCCGGTGAGTTTTGAATCGCTGACATTATATACATGACCTGCCCCAGCCACTAATGTTTTTGTGTCTACGTAGCCACTGAAATCGATCGTTGATCAAACGCCGAGTTGCTCGCATACCCACATGCTCGCATGAGATAGAGAATGAAGACTCTTGGTCGATCCCGATTACTCGAATAAGGGAAGTTTAACAGATGTTTGACCGAGCTCTGCCGGTAACGATGCGATAACTCGTACATTTGTAAAATTGTCGTCGGTTGACGCTTGACGTAGTTGTGTTGGCTGACATTGGTTGACGTAGTTGCGGAAATCCGTGAAAAACATCGGAACCAAAGTTTTCGGCACTGGAAACAATGCCGATATCGTTAGTGAATTTTGCGCTAAATGAAAGTTTCGCACGGTGAAGCTCGGCGAGAATGTGTACGGAATGCGAACGTCACGGCTTTGTGAGCAGTGAGGACATAGAATCTGCGATGTTCCAGACAGTGATTAAAGTGAAGACTCGCCAAATATGCCACCAATATCTCGTGCCTGAAAATGCTATAGTTGCATTCTGCTGGCGACAACTTCCTCGAGCTGTTGGTGGCGATTGACCGATTGCTGTAGAACTCTTCCCATGGCATTAAATTGAGAGAAGCTTCTGGCCAGAGGTGAGCCAAAATCGTTGCTTGCGCCAGAGCGTTCTTGATGATATTAAAAGCTTTTACTGTGTTGTCAGACCAATCGGGCGACTTATATTTACCTTCTTTTGGATTGAGCTTTGAGGTGAGCGGCACCAGAATTTGAGCACAATGCGCAATCGCGCCATGATAAAAATTAACCATTCCAAAAAATTGGTACACTGTCCACTATGTTTCTTATTGGAGAATTCTTTGATGGCTTAGAATCTTATCATTCAATTCGATATGTATACTAAATGTGGTATCTTAAAAATTCATCGATGTTACTATACTCATAGTTTAGGCAAAAACTTGGTGACGGCGACAGATTGTACCTAAATTAACTTAAACCTACGTTTTCGTTGGATGACAATTTTATGTGAAATATAGTTTCATCCTCAGTCCCGGTTCAGATATTACATTAATATAATAATAAAGCATTTATAAAGCGCTTTTTTCGAAAACGTTACAAAGGCGCGTAATAAAGTCGAAAGATGTCAACATATTAGTATATTTTGAAATGTTTTATCACACAGGAAACAAATAGGTTTTCAACCTCGACTTATATTCATTTAATTTCAGATCAGATCACAATGACGCATAGCTGATGGTAAACTTTCCATACACATGAACCCGCAAATGAAAAACAGTTGCTCTTGGGAACGTTCACGCGTAGGATTCGTTATTCCGCAAACCTGGACAAGTTTGACAAACGAAGCATTTCAGCAATGTACGTAGGAGTGCCCATCGCTAGTGCGTTTCGAACAATTAGCAGTGCCTTGTATTTAATACGCCGATCTAGCGGTAACCAGTAAAGCTGCCGGGAGTAATGTGTTCCCACCCCTTGAACACGAAACCACTGTCGCTGCACTGTGGAGCGTTCTTTGTAGCGGTTGAAGATGTCGTTTCGGGGTGTTAATGTAAAGAACGTTGCAGTAGTCAATCCGTGACATAACAGATGCCGTACCACATTTGTAGCAGTTTCAGAATCTAGTCGTCGCCGAACCCTACTTATTTCATGAAGTTGCCATTGACAAGTACATTTTACAGCACTTATGTGTTTATTAAAGTTCAGTTTGAAGTCTAGTGTCACACCAAGTACTTTAACACTCAGGGATGGGTTAATTATGGATTCACCAAGCTTGATACCAGGTCCAGTAAAGTTTCGCTGACTTTAATAGATTAACTGGGTTTTACTATCATTTAGCTAGAGTTTATTGTTGTAAAACCAGTCTTTCAGATCGCGCAGAAGATTTTCCAACGATGCCAAGTCATTTTCGAATGTGTTTGTATATTTGCACGTCATCAGCTTAGTTGTGGACGCTGAAACCCGCACTAGTTATAATATGCACAACAGGTGCAATGAAAATATTGAACAAAGCAGGACCAATTACACAGCCTTGTGGTACATCACTCACCATCGTAATTGTTTTTTATAAATTTTCATCAATTTGAATACGGGCTTGTCGATGTTCAAGGTATGATTGACACCACTTGAGAGACATGGCCGACATACCTTCGTTAATCTGTGTAAGATTACGTTGTGATCAATTGTGTCAAAAGCAGCCGACAGGCATAGAGTCATTAAAATTGTAATTTTGCTCTTACTAAAGGCACACTGTATATTGTCACAGATTTTGAATAGCGCCATTTCCGCTGAGTGTCCTGTTCTGTAGGCTGACTGTTGCGAAAGAATCAAGCTGTTTGTTTCTAGATATTAGTTCAGTTGTTTCAATACAGATCGTTCAATAAGTTTAGAAATACAGGACAGATTCGAAACGGGACGAAAATTGCTCATGTCGTCAGTATCACCGCCCGACACCTTCAGTCGTGGACGTGTGATAGGTAGCTTTTCTCGAGATGTGCCAGTCATGATGGATTTATTAATTATTGCAGTTATGGAGTAAACCAGTTGTTCAATATATTGTTTGACAATTCATGGTGTTATAACATCTAATTGGCATGATTTGTTATTGCTTGACTTGATAAGGTATCGCATCGCTTCCTCGGTTACCGTCGTTAGACGAAATTGGTGTGGACAGTTTGTTACAACCATATTTTCACAGTTCGCTTATGAATGGAAATTGCCAAATTGGACCGTATGGATAGAATTTTGTCAGTGAAATGCTTTGAAAATGCATCAGATGGACTTGTACTTGCGGTTTTACGATGCTTCCAACACAGCAATGAATTTATCGGTAACTGGCACAGTTTTTAGGTTGTTTTTCCAAAATACATTCATTTTCAGTTGGCATAACTCTCTGTAAAGTTTCTTTTGTGTTAAATAATGATGTCTTTGGTCATCCGATTTCAATCTTCGCCATAGCCGCTCATGCCTGCGTAAGTTCGATTTTGCCGCTCTGCAGTCAGCATCAAACCATGGAGTGTCGGGCTTTTCAGGAATGGTTTTATTTTTGAGCAGAATCTGTTGATTAATAATATAATTAAATTTATTACATAAATAATCAACACGATGGTCGAAGCTACAATTGGAAGGCAATGTTAGCGTTGAAAGCATCATTCGAAATTGCTCAGACTTCAAGCTCTTCCAACAGCGATAGCGTATTGTTTTCCTGCGCACTTCTGAAGTCGAGTGACAATTTAAAGTTGTCATAACTAAGTTATGATCTGAGACAGTACAGTCTACCACATCAACATGGGATACCAAGTCACTATTTTCATACGAGAATACAAAGTCGAGTATGCTGCCACGATCATGTGCGGGCGCCGTGACATACTGTTTGCGACCAAAAGAAGTATTCAATATGGTGAAATTTTCTGTTACATTGAGAATATTAAAATCCCCAACGATTAACAAATCGGTTGTGGAAGCAGTGATTAGCGTTAGTAGTTTCACAGAGTCATTGAAGAAAACCTGCAGCTGCAGTTGAGGCGGCCTGTATATTACTAGTAGAGTATTAAAGCGGATGTTCGCGTTGATGGTTTCACATATAAACTCGAAGCTTTCCACGCAAAGTTCCAGTGCATAGTTGCTAGCTATGTAGTTTAACGCTGTTTCGTAGACAATAGAAAGGCCACCTCCGCGACGTAGTTGCCATGACACATCAGTATTCGAATAACCAAGTTGTGTGCATTCGTCCAGTGCAGATGAAGTGGTTTTCCGCATCCAGGTTTCTGTAAGTGCTAGCAGTTGGGGTTGATGGTTCGCTATCTTATGCCGAATTAGAGCGGTTTTCTTGGGAACGAACATTTAGTAGACCAACTTTGACACTTTTTATACTGTCCCTGTTTCTGCCATTGTATGTAATAGATGCATCTAGTAAATAACTGTTTTCTATCAAGGACGTGGTGTTCGTATCTGACATTCGAAATCGGAGTGCCATTGGTGGCTATACGCTGGATTGGGAGCAGTCAGACTTATCTACATTATCTTGGTCGCCATTGCTGTTGATGTGTGTATTGCTTCTATTGTTTGATTGATTGTTGTCATTGATATCATTATCGTTGCTGGATGTATCTCCGTTATCTGTAGTATTACTGCTGGCACTGTCATCATCAGTACCATGGTTCTTTTTTGTACCGAACTCGCTGCTGTTGATTGCCTTGTTGTTTACGTTGTTGTCAATGATGTGTGTTCGATATGATGTTGATTGACTTGTGCGAACCGATCTTGGCCTAAGATTCAACATTGCTCGAAGTACTATCATCAAGTTTAAACCGGCGAAATTCAACTTCAGAAGGCCAGAAATCCGTGCACGCAACTGTTGATAACAGCATGAAAAGCCAAGTCGTTGCTACGAGTTTCTAGTTTGAATATGTTTAGTGGTTTGATGCCATCGTGGACGGCAAGGTTATCTTCTTGGAAGCCTGAATGGAAACGTCGCACGAAAAGATGGGCTCGAGGGACAGGTTTGAAAACGATATCTGCAGACGGCGAGCCCGACCCGACAAAGGTGTGTTGACGTTGCTGTAGTATTTGATGTCGCTGCCGTTGTGGTTGAGATAGTTGCAGCAACCGATTATCTTGTTCCCGCTGTTGTGGGCAGTTTTGTTGTTCATTGTCATCATGTGTAAACCTCAGGATGTTGAATTTGTCGCAATACATGTTGACGCTGCTGTTTCGGATGGTTTTGATCTAGATTCATCTTGCGTTGTTGAATATATTTTCGTTGTCGTTTGGCGACGACAATGAAATCTTTCTCCGAGTTATGAGCGTCTACATGAGCATTTATTCCGTCATTTGCACAATCAACGATGAGATCATCCCAGGGGTTGTCATTAGTGTGTTGTTGATTATTCAGCATACGTGGAACGTTTAAGACCGTTGGAGCAACATCTGATAGTAGACTGATTACAATGTTCAGTAAATTTTCGCTATTGCACGCAGCCGTCCATCGACAAACACGACCACGCAAAACTTCCAACTCTTCATTGATATCATGCATAATTTCCGTACGCAATGTATAGTTAATATAATATATTTAATCTCTGAATGCAATATATGCGATTAATATATGCAATTGATATATAGCGCATAAATTTATATAAATTTACCTTTTCTTCAATTCAAATTCAAATATGATTTCTTCCTTATCGGTTAAGATATAATCGCTACTAATATATGATACATAAATTATCATAAAATTCTCTTAAAAATACGTTTTATTTTCATCACAATGAAATGCTATATATAATTTCTTTCTTATTCTGCGGTTAAGATATTGCAACGATTAATCTATACTACCTAATTTCTTTTAAAACCTACATTTTCTTAAAATCTAAATTCAGGGCGGAATACAATTTGTTTCCTATTGTCTGGTTAAGATATTTTTGCGATAAATATGTAATAGCACTGAAATTCTCATAAACCTACATTCTCTTCAAATCTAAATTCAGGGCGGAATATAATTTGTTTCTGGTTAAGATATTTTTGCGATAAATATCTGATAGCACTGAAATACTCATAAACCTACATTTTCTTCAAATCTAAATTCAGGGCGGAGTATAATTTGTTTCTATTGTCTGGTTAAGATATTTTTGCGATAAATATCTGATAGCAGTGAAATACTCATAAACCTACATTTTCTTCAAATCTAAATTCAGGGCGGAGTATAATTTGTTTCTGTTGTCTGGTTAAGATATTTTTGCGATAAATATTTGATAGCACTGAAATACTCATAAACCTACATTTTCTTCAAATCTAAATTCAGGGCGGAGTATAATCTGTTTCTGTTGTCTGGTTAAGATATTTTTGCGATTAATATGTAATAGCACTGAAATACTCATAAACCTACATTTTCTTCAAATCTAAAGTCAGGGCGGAGTATAATTTGTTTCTATTGTCTGGTTAGGATATTTTTGCGATTAATATGTAAAAGCACTAGAATTCTCATAAACCTACATTTTCTTAAAATCTAAATTCAGGGCGGAATACAATTTGTTTCCTATTGTCTGGTTAAGATATTTTTGCGATAAATATGTAATAGCACTGAAATTCTCATAAACCTACATTCTCTTCAAATCTAAATTCAGGGCGGAATATAATTTGTTTCTGGTTAAGATATTTTTGCGATAAATATCTGATAGCACTGAAATACTCATAAACCTACATTTTCTTCAAATCTAAATTCAGGGCGGAGTATAATTTGTTTCTATTGTCTGGTTAAGATATTTTTGCGATTAATATGTAATAGCACTGAAATTCTCATAAACCTACATTCTCTTCAAATCTAAATTCAGGGCGGAGTATAACTTGTTTCCATTGTCTGGTTAAGATATTTTTGCGATTAATATGTAAAAGCACTAGAATTCTCATAAACCTACATTTTCTTAAAATCTAAATTCAGGGCGGAATACAATTTGTTTCCTATTGTCTGGTTAAGATATTTTTGCGATAAATATGTAATAGCACTGAAATTCTCATAAACCTACATTCTCTTCATATCTAAATTCAGGGCGGAATATAATTTGTTTCTGGTTAAGATATTTTTGCGATAAATATCTGATAGCACTGAAATACTCATAAACCTACATTTTCTTCAAATCTAAATTCAGGGCGTAGTATAATTTGTTTCTATTGTCTGGTTAAGATATTTTTGCGATTAATATGTATTGGCACTGAAATTCTCATAAACCTACAGTCTCTTCAAATCTAAATTCAGGACGGAATATAATTTGTTTCTATTGTCTGGTTAAGATATTTTTGCGGTAAATATGTGATAGCACTGAAATACTCATAAACCTACATTTTCTTCAAATCTAAATTAAGGGCGGAATATAATTTCTGTCCTATTGTCTGGTTAAGATATTTTTGCGATAAATATGTAATAGCACTAGAATTCTCATAAACCTACATTTTCTTTGAATCTAAATTCAGGGCGGAATATAATTTGTTTCCTATTGTCTGGTTAAGATATTTTTGCGATTAATATGTATTGGCACTGAAATTCTCATAAACCTACATTCTCTTCAAATCTAAATTCAGGACGGAATATAATTTGTTTCTATTGCCTGGTTAAGATATTTTTGCGGTAAATATGTGATAGCACTGAAATACTCATAAACCTACATTTTCTTCAAATCTAAATTAAGGGCGGAATATAATTTCTTTCCTATTGTCTGGTTAAGATATTTTTGCGATTAATATGTAATAGCACTAAAATTATCGTAAACCTACATTTTCTTCAAATCTAAATTCAGGGCGGAGTATAATTTGTTTCTGTTGTCTGGTTAAGATATTTTTGCGATTAATATGTAAAAGCACTAGAATTCTCATAAACCTACATTTTCTTTGAATCTAAATTCAGGGCGGAGTATAATTTGTTTCCATTGTCTGGTTAAGATATTTTTGCGATTAATATGTAAAAGCACTAGAATTATCATAAACCTACATTTGCTTGGAATTTAAATTCAGGGCGGAATATAATTTGTTTCCTATTGCTTGGTTAAGATATTTTTGCGATTAATATGTAAAAGCACTAGAATTCTCATAAACCTACATTTTCTTAAAATCTAAATTCAGGGCGGAATACAATTTGTTTCCTATTGTCTGGTTAAGATATTTTTGCGATAAATATGTAATAGCACTGAAATTCTCATAAACCTACATTCTCTTCAAATCTAAATTCAGGGCGGAATATAATTTGTTTCTGGTTAAGATATTTTTGCGATAAATATCTGATAGCACTGAAATACTCATAAACCTACATTTTCTTCAAATCTAAAGTCAGGGCGGAGTATAGTTTGTTTCTATTGTCTGGTTAGGATATTTTTGCGATTAATATGTAAAAGCACTAGAATTCTCATAAACCTACATTTTCTTAAAATCTAAATTCAGGGCGGAATACAATTTGTTTCCTATTGTCTGGTTAAGATATTTTTGCGATAAATATGTAATAGCACTGAAATTCTCATAAACCTACATTCTCTTCAAATCTAAATTCAGGGCGGAATATAATTTGTTTCTGGTTAAGATATTTTTGCGATTAATATGTAATAGCACTGAAATTCTCATAAACCTACATTCTCTTCAAATCTAAATTCAGGGCGGAGTATAACTTGTTTCCATTGTCTGGTTAAGATATTTTTGCGATTAATATGTAAAAGCACTAGAATTCTCATAAACCTACATTTTCTTAAAATCTAAATTCAGGGCGGAATACAATTTGTTTCCTATTGTCTGGTTAAGATATTTTTGCGATAAATATGTAATAGCACTGAAATTCTCATAAACCTACATTCTCTTCATATCTAAATTCAGGGCGGAATATAATTTGTTTCTGGTTAAGATATTTTTGCGATAAATATCTGATAGCACTGAAATACTCATAAACCTACATTTTCTTCAAATCTAAATTCAGGGCGTAGTATAATTTGTTTCTATTGTCTGGTTAAGATATTTTTGCGATTAATATGTATTGGCACTGAAATTCTCATAAACCTACAGTCTCTTCAAATCTAAATTCAGGACGGAATATAATTTGTTTCTATTGTCTGGTTAAGATATTTTTGCGGTAAATATGTGATAGCACTGAAATACTCATAAACCTACATTTTCTTCAAATCTAAATTAAGGGCGGAATATAATTTCTTTCCTATTGTCTGGTTAAGATATTTTTGCGATAAATATGTAATAGCACTAGAATTCTCATAAACCTACATTTTCTTTGAATCTAAATTCAGGGCGGAATATAATTTGTTTCCTATTGTCTGGTTAAGATATTTTTGCGATTAATATGTATTGGCACTGAAATTCTCATAAACCTACATTCTCTTCAAATCTAAATTCAGGACGGAATATAATTTGTTTCTATTGCCTGGTTAAGATATTTTTGCGGTAAATATGTGATAGCACTGAAATACTCATAAACCTACATTTTCTTCAAATCTAAATTAAGGGCGGAATATAATTTCTTTCCTATTGTCTGGTTAAGATATTTTTGCGATTAATATGTAATAGCACTAAAATTATCGTAAACCTACGCTTTCTTCGAATCCAAATTCAAGGCGAAATATAATATCTTGTTTATTCTCTGGATGAAGATCCACTCGTAATGTGCGAGCGTCCTCGTCCAAATGACCGCACACGTATACCGATGCACGATTGTACAAATGTTCACCTGCCGTTAGATACGGCATGAACTGAAACAAAATCTCAAATCACGGTTTTTCTCTTTGGTCGTTAAAGTAATCCGGTTTGGTTAGGAAACCTATACGGATTACAAAAATTCCATGAACAAACTACTAATTGTATATGGACCGAGGTTCGAAGTCCAAGCAGATGACTGGGTGTCCGGGTAGGGACGGGGGCAGGCTCCCAGGGTTCAGAGAGCGTCGGTGGGGGATGCGCGGCGGTGCTTCCTTGGGGAGTAGGGTGACCTTTCAGAGGTGGGGCACCGGGCCCTCGAGAGGTGGGCAGGCGGGTTAACCCTCCACCCTTATGAGCATGTATACCTAGTAATGTATTAGTAGAGAGTTGGTAAACTATTGCGTAAGTTTCGCGCTCGCTATGAACACTTTAACGCCTGATGCAAACTTTATGAGCAGTATGCGTTTTGTTAATAAACTTATTTGTTGTTGTGTTTTAGTACTCAGTATAGTAACACTTATAAATGTTTATCAATATTTTTAAAACACCAATATTAAAAGTTTTCGACAAATGGTAGCATTGTTAATCACTTATGTTCAAGTTGAGAGGGAGTAAGAACTTAATCGACTTAATCCATAAATGTTGAAATCACGGAATCCAAAACCGGAACAGGACGCATTGTGGAGCATTGGGTTGTCTAGGTTTGTCGTCTAATTTTTAATTGAATCTGCTTTGTATTGATTTGCTCACTTTGCGAGATTCCTTAAATGACCAAGCTACAGTCCCAAGATAGCCCAGTACTTTGCGAACGCCACTTGTTGTGGTGCGAGATTGAATAGTTGACACTGACCAGAGTTTACACTCAAATTAATTCTGGCATTAAAATTAAATAATGTACTGAAAACATATGAAATTTTTTCAAGGCTGGGCAGCGAAATGCTACACACGAATTTTTCGATGTGGTTAGAATTTGAATGTTTAATGCTAACAGCTTGTTGAGTTAAAGTCGTAAGACAAATGTGGTGTAGTTTTCCATGTGGAAACTATTCACTAAATCCGCAGAAGTTGTCGTGGTTTACATTCGTAGAAACGTTGTAAAACTGTGGCTCAACGGTTGCATGATATGATATGATATGATACATTCCGAACTATAGTTTTAGGGGGCTACTCTCTGAAGTCCCGGACGCTCCTGAGGCCCTGGTATACCCCATTAGGGTATCCCCTACCACGTGCACCCCCTCCCCCATTCTGCCAAAAGCGGAACTGGGGGTAAAACTGGCAAAATTGGGTCATCGACTAGGTACGGAAAGCTTGCAACATTTTTGAGCACAGCCATGCTACCTACCCTGTGGCATTTACCCCGAGATGAACTTCTTCTGGTGACCCCGGCTACCCCTGAGACCTCGGAGCTTCAGCATTGTATCATATAAATTCTCAACGAGTTATTATAGACAAAATGTTTACCCAACATACTAGGCAGTCAATGCGTTTGGGAGATACGATTTGAAATGCGGGACAAACAGTTTCGTAGGACAGCTGTAGGCAAAATACATATGATGTAAAAAAGGTTAATAAAACATAAAATGCCAAAAGCAACATCGTTTGAATTCTTGCCTTATTAAAAATTATAGTTTGAACAGTTTGAACTTTTTCTTCAAAAAGTGGGGGACCAGTCCCCCTGTCCCTTCTCTGCACCCATGAAGACTACAGTTTCCGATCAGTGTTTATGTAACCTTTGCTTCACCGAAGCTTCAGAGAAATCGTTTTGCTCACTACAACTAGATTGATTTCCATAGAATCAGTATTACGTTATCCGCCAACTTTATCATAATATAATTGTCGGGAGCAAAATATTGCTGAAATTTGTCTGAATTCTAGTTTTATAGAATAGTTGGCACCGTTTTCGAAAATCATGCCAGGGCCACTCTCTTGCTTTCCATAATTAGTTACGAACAAAAAATATTAAAAAAGCTAATGTTAATATTGTCAACTTTTGGGCAGGTTCAACCTTGTATTTTCTCTCCCCAAGACATTACATTACACTGATTTCTATTTCAACCTTAAAACTAACATGAATTAATTTTCCTTCCCTGGGGAGGCATTGACTCTCCCAGAGGGGCGATTCCTATAACCTCTCTTGGTCGGATTTTTTCTACTATTTTGGGCATAGGGATCCATAATTCTCTTTATTTGGGCCATATGGTTCCTATATTTCAAAATACTAAATTGAAACTAAAATCTGGTAATATTTAATATTTCAAAATAAATATCAAAATTAACTCCATTTTTCAGACTTTCCCACGAAAGGGTGGTGGTTATGCTTCCTGAGTGGAATGGCACGCGGCCGCACCTTGGGTAACCACCCCATTTTATTCATATTTTGGGGACTATTATTTCCTAAATACAGGTCGGAATTTACAAATTCATAAATTCCCTTACTTTTAGCTTAAATAATACATTTCTCTCTGATTTATTATTTATTTCTCCCGGTGGGGTGTATCATATATCGTCCTCGGTAGGGCAACACCCATCCTCACTCGGGTGAATCCCTTACTTACCTCTATCTGGTGATACATTACTTCTGTACCCCGACACAATACTCCATTTTATCCAAAATTCAACTTTTTCACTTTATTAGTAAAACTATAAATATATTAGGGTTTCGTCAACTGGAAACAACTTCTATCCTAACGTGGGACTACTTTTCATCTTGTCCCTGATCTAAAAACACTCTATTCGTCCCACAATACTATTTTTCTTAACATTTGGTGTTCCTTAACTTTCACCATTTTTCTTCCAAAATTAAATACGTTAATATCTGATTTTCTAACTTTATACTAGGATAAGGGTTTCACAAACTAACCCAGGGGGTTCCCACTATCTATTCCTATCCTAAAAATTACCTGATTCCTATGGGATACCTAATAACACCCCTAAATTTCCATTCATTTCGATCCTATAAATTTCTAAAATTTCTAAAATTTTAGCAATATTATTATTAAGTAATATTTATTACTAAATAAATTTAGTTAGCTACCTTTTACTACGTTGTAAAATTTTGGTTTTTCTAGGCAATTTTGCGCATGCGCCATAATTCATCGGGGCTGAAATTATTATTATTCGTCAGTCAATGAGTAGTAGTTTGGTGTTGTTTTTGTTCTACGTGTTTTTGTTATTAATTATTGTTGCTTTTCATTATATACATACACGATTTTGTCGACTTTGTACTTTGGTATTTTCGTAATTTTCTTATTCGAAGTTTAGTGATACTAAAACTTACTTATTATGGGTTATCACTCGCTAACCCGGTAGTAATATTCTTAGTAATAGTACTAACGTTTTTTTGTTGTTCAGATGGTTATACAGTTTTGCTCAAAATGTCTAAATTGACACATATTTGTGGCATTTTCTTTCTTTCAAATGTATTCCAATGCTACATACAATTCAGTAGGTAGCTTAGTTGACTCTTTTAGAATATCTAGGTTTCTGATTTCCCTTCTTTAATCTTAGGAACTCCCTTAAATAGATATTTACGCGGCTAAATTTTGTTTAGATAGCTTTGCATTTACTTGTAAATACCGGTATACTACGGTGTCCCACAGCACGCGTGTATATGCAACCTCATGGTAAGAATTTTTGCGTGACAATACAGGAGGCTGTTCCTGTATTTTCTGGATCCTGCCGCGGAGGCGGGATTGCTAGACATAGTAAGTCCTAGTATGGGATAAAGGCAGACCAGAAGAAGGGCAACCCATTCTCTAAACGGGAACCTCTGGGTGGGATTGGTCTTTCTCCCTTTTCGGAACCGTTTTACCACCCGTTGGACCCCAGGCTGCCATGCCATGGGCTGCTCTATCGCCGAAGGCTGTGACATTGTCAGCATGCTCTAGGGTGGGGCCTAATCACCGGAACTAGGTCTTCGCGCTAGCCTCGCCTAGGGGTTGTCCAATGCACAGGCCGGGGAAATTTTACGCTTAGGGGGCTTGGCAGTTATGGGCCAACACCCACGTTCTATTTAGGGGCATCCTGTGTCACTCGTCCCACTAACACTAACCCACAAAATTCTTAGTTTGTTTTCAGATCCCCAAAGCCTACAGCTTATTCAGGTAAATTTGCTACTTGGGCACATGTATCCCATAATACATGGTCATGACGAAACGATCATTTTGAAAATTTTAAAAACCCATATAAAAATTGTTATCATGAAGTATACGTTCCATTTTGCTGGACAAAGGAATCACCTTTATACCTTATTAGTGTCATTATCTGTTATCTACTTACCCTAGGTGCATAATGCCAGGGCTGTTAAGTTTTATATCATACATTGGATACTAATATTGTTATATTGTTTAATTCATGTTCACGGATTTCGATCTAACAACGGTATTAAAATTTTCCAACGAATTGGTGTTATTGTTAATCAAATCTGAGCCGATCTCCAACTACTTAGTGCTTGCGTTCTTCCACATAAAGGTGCTGGTCACCTATAGCGATGTAAATATCCTCTCTGGCGCTAGCATTAGCCTGTCCCCTAGAAACTTATGGTTGCTTGCTTACAAGCTGCTAGGCAACCATAAAACTTATCCTTGTCATACTACGTTATTAGGTTATAGCGTTATTGCAGTACGTAATTTTAATTTTAGGCAACTTGTATATAGCAATAGCTTTAGAGTCCTGGTGCAATTTTTCTGCATTCCTTAATAGTATTACATACGACACAGGTAATAAATTTTGTTCATTGGTTATTACTTAAGGGCTATTAAGGTCTTCCAGAGTGTATCATTATGCGACCTATAAGCTTTGGACCTGACGGCTACAAATGCCTTCTTTAGCTCCATACCCTGTCTTAACTCGGGCCGCATTGCTGAGTTAAGCCAGAGCTTGGATGCCTTCAGAGCTAATGCAGCTCACTCCTCCCTTAATATTGGCAAACTATTAACAAGAACTAAAAGTAAAACCAAGGTTTTCTAATTATTTTACTTCCAAAATTTACATAAACCTTTAGGTTAACAAATGTTATCAACTGTTACTCGAACACCCTCTTGCTAATGAGAACTTTGAATAAATCTTTTTCAAATAAAAATTATTTTTTTCATTTGCTAGCATTACTTGATGCCAATCTAAATTTAGCTGTTCACGGGCCTACGCGGGCGCACCGTGACAGTATTAAGTTTTGTCAGTGATTACAAACAAAAGTTTCTGAAGAACTTTAGGTTAAATTCTACACGAGCCTACACGGGCACAACATATATCAGAAAAGCTTTGTATAAAAACTTACAACAAATAATCAAAACACTACAGACTCGCCACTCGAGCTCGCTGTAGTTTAAAAATAACTTCTCATTCCTTAATGGGCAACTTCACATTGTTAACATACCAATTTTTCACAAAGCTCTAGTTCATAATCAAAATCAACTCTTTCTAGATTCTATTTTCAATTTAACCTTATACCACGGCTCGTTATGCGAACTTGCCGCGGTATATTTAAGCGTGGATGGCACAATTACTCGAGCTTGCCAACGTTGATTAAAGCTGCTTAAATTTAGTTTTAAATTTAACTGAATCAATCTTTAGGTTCTTATAATATCAAAATTCACAACCCAGGGCTCGTCGTGTGGACATTGCCGGGGTATAATCATTGGTAGCACAGATACTCGAGCTCGCTATCTAAATTTTACCTTACACAAAATAAATTATCTCAAATTCGCTACGGCTGAGAGGTGCCGAGTGCACAAAATTAAGCCAAACTAAATTTTAAACTTTTAATTTAAGTAAACTTACTTCTTCTAATTCGCCCACACTTTTATATCCCCCACACTTCAAACTGTATAGTACATAAGCTACAATTAAAACTCCACTTGAATTGCTGAGGCAATTGTTTAGAGTAACTTCCTCACTATACACGGCCAACTCAACTTATTTTACGAATGGTTATATAATCCAGATACAACCTTGATATCCCTGCCCGGGACAATGACATGTCTACCATTGGGAACTCGCGCAACTTTTCTTTCGTGACAAAGGGTATCTCCGACCGCTGGTAGACCGGTACATCCCCTTGGTGGCTTCCTTCCCCTCATCTTGATTTTACTTATATTTTGGGATAATTCTCGAACTCGCTTTGTTTTCACCCCTTCCCTTTGGCCACCATAGGAGATGTCGGTTACGTTTTGGTAAGAAACGTGCCGCGGAGAAGGCCGATAAGCTCACAAATATATGTTGGTACGTAGCAGTTTTCTTATGCAGCAAGTGATTTTTCATATACAGATGTATAGGTGTCGAAAGTCTATCGGCTTAGTGGTGAGGGGGAAATGTCTTTGGGGGTAAAGGGAGGGGGAGGACTAGGCCAGTGTGTCGGCTTAGTGGTGAGCAGACCGTTGACAGGGGAAATGTCTTTGGGGGTAAAGGGAGGGGGAGGACTAGGCCAGTGTGTCGGCTTAGTGGTGAGCAGACCGTCGGCAGGGGAAATGTCTTTGGGGGTAAAGGGAGGGGAGGACTAGGCCAGTGTGTCGGCTTAGTGGTGAGCAGACCGTCGGCAGGGGAAATGTCTTTGGGGGTAAAGAAAGGGGGAGGACTAGGCCAGTGTGTCGGCTTAGTGGTGAGCAGACCGTAGGCAGGGGATCTTTGGAAGGTTGACTGTGGGGGTAAAGTTTGAATTTTAGAAACTTAAAATTATATTTTTCTTTCCTTTCTTCTTTTTTTTTTTTTTTTTTTTATTTTTTTTTTAATTTATTATTGCAAAATTGGAGGCGAGGACGTGGGGGAGGGTGCGGAGCTTTCTGGGTTGGGATGTGGGGCGTCCTGGGCTCTTTCTTTTTTTTTTTTTTTTTTTTTTTTAAGGCCTAGTATATAATGTATTTTCATGTGTTGGCCTTATAATAAGGGAATTTTGGTTAAACTCTTTTGGCAATTAAACGAAAAAATTCTCCCCAACAATATTAGATTCAAATTAGCTAATTCACCGTCTGCTATTGACATAGCTCATATTTATTCTGTACCTCCATTTATGATTCGAGAGAGCTTTCGTCGATAAATACATCTACGGACAATTTCAATGATTATATTCATAAGTGGAGTTTTAATAATGTAGCTGATATGTTCTATTTTCAAGATTATACTTACTATAACAGCAATATTTATAATGTAATTTCAATTTTCTTGCTTGTTCATAACTATCTTAATAAAATTGTAGCTTGGGTTTGACAAACTTGTTGTTGTTTGTTGTTGTTACAACAAAATTTTTGGAAAAAAACAAGATTAAGGAATCTTTTTTTACGTCGTGGACATCCGATTTCGGGCCCGTGTGCGTGGGATGATTATGTGTTCGTTATCAAAAAGACAATCTGAAAAAAGTGTTCGAATAGAATACGTGTTTTTTTTGGCTGGGTTTGTTTTTTGGGTTTTGTTTGTTTGTGTGTTTTGTGTGTGCTGTGGCGGGGGTTGGTGTGGGGGCCTGTGTGGGCGTTGAAATTAAGTTTACTTAAATTAAAAGTTTAAAATTTAGTTTGGCTTAATTTTGTGCACTCGGCACCTCTCAGCCGTAGCGAATTTGAGATAATTTGTTTTGTGTAAGGTAAAATTTAGATTAGCGAGCTCGAGTATCTGTGCTACCAATGATTATACCCCGGCAATGTCCACACGACGAGCCCTGGGTTGTGAATTTTGATATTATAAGAACCTAAAGATTGATTCGGTTAAATTTAAAACTAAATTTAAGTAGTTTGATCAGCGTTGGCAAGCTCGAGTAATTGTGCCATCCACGCTTAAATATACCGTGTCAAGTTCGAATAACGAGCCGTGGTATTAGGTTAAATTGAAAAATAGATTCTAGAAAAAGTAAATTTTGATGGAAAGTTAAAGCGTTGTGTGAGATTTGAATTCTAAAAATGTGAAGTTATCCATATATGGTTTTGAGGAATGAAAAGTTGTCTTTAAACTACAGCGAGCTCGAGTGGCGGTCCTGTAGTGTTTTGATAATTTGTTGTAAGATTTTATACAAAGCTTTTCTGTTATATGTTGTGCCCGTGTAGGCTTGTGTAGGATTTAACCTAGAGCTTTTAGAAAATTTTATTGTAGTCTCTGACAAAACTTAATACTGTCACGGTGCGCCCGAGTAGGCCCGGGAACAGCTGAATTTAGATTGACACTGAGTAATGTTAACGAATGAAATTGGTATTTTCAATAGCAAAATATTTATTGGGGAATCTCATTAGCAAAATATGTTCGAGTAACGATCCATGGCATTTGTTAATTGAAATTTTCCGTGTAAATTTTATAGAAAAGTAATTAGATAACATTGTTTTTACTTTATAGTTTGTCAGCATTAAAGGAGGAGTGAGCTGCCTTAGCTCTGAAGGCATCCAAGCTCTGGCTTAACCCAGCAATGCGGCCCGAGTTAAGACAGGGTATGGAGCTAGAGAAGGCCTTTGTAACCGTCAGGTCCAAACCTTATAGGTCGCATAATGATACACTCTGGAATACCTTAATAGCCCTTAAATATTAACCAATGAACAAAATGTATTACCTGTGTCGTGTGTAATACTATTGAGGAATGCAGAAAAATTGCACCAGAACTCTAGAGCTATGGCCATATACAAGTTGCCTAAAATAAAAGATACATATTGCAATAACGCTATAACCTAGTAACGTAGTGGAACAGCTCCTAGGGGAGAATAGAGTTTTATGGTTGCCTAGCACCTTGTAAGCAAGTAACAATAAGTTCCTAGGGGCAAGGCTAATGCTAGCGCCAGAGAGGATATTTACGTCCCTATAGGTGACCAGCACCTTTATTTGGAAGAACACAAGCACTAAGTAATTGGAGATCGGCTCAGATTTGATTAACAATAACACCAATCCGACTTGGAAAATTTTAATACCCGTCGTTAAGCTAGAAATTTATGAACAACATAGTAAACAAAATAACAATATTAGTACCCAACGCGATATGTGTGAAAAAAAACTTAACAGCCCTGGCATTATGCACCTAGGGTAAGTAGATAACAAATAATAACACTAATAAGGTATAAAGGTGATTCCTTTGTCCAGCAAAATGGAACGTATACACCGTGATAACAATTTTTACATGGGTTTTGAAATTTTCAAAATGGTCGTTTCGTCATAACCATGTATTATGGGATACATGTGCCCAAGTCGCAACTTTACCTGAATAAGCTGTAGGCTTTGGGGATCTGAAAACAAACTAAGAATTTTATGGGTTAGTGTTAGTGGGACGAGTGACACAGGATGCCCCTGAATAGAACGTGGGTGTTGGCCCATAACTGCCAAGCCCCCTAAGCGTGAAATTTCCCCGGCCTGTGCATTGGGCAACCCCTAGGCGAGGCTTGCGCGAAGACCTAGTTCCGGTAACTAGGCCCCACCCTAGAGCATGCTGACAATGTCACAGCCTTCGACGATAGAGCAGCCCATGGTATGGCTGCCTGGAGTCCAACGGGTGGTAAAAGGGTACCGGAAAGGGAGAAAGACCAATCCCACCCAGAGGTTCCCGTTCAGGGGATGGGCTGCCCTTTTTCTGGTCTGCCTTACCCTGTACTAGGTCTTACTATGCCTAGTAATCCCACCTCCACGGCAGGATTCCAGAAAATACAGGAACAACCTCCTGTATTGTCACTATATGGTTCTACACGGGTATGTACCTACACTAGCATGGGACTAAATACATGTGAATCTACATGGGTGTGCCTATTTCTGAAAACGTCTTAAAAGCATAAAAATTCTCAGAGGCAATAAACCACTCAGGTACCCTAATCGAAAGCAAAAAGTACTAATAAGAACCTATAGTTAGATCAAAATCCAAACTATAAAAGAAATTAGTAATAATCAATTTAGCACCAATTAATAGTAACTCAACTATTATAGAATAAAGATAATTAAATTTAAACAACTATAACCTAGGAATAATTAAGTCAAAACAAGATAATAACGTGATTCTGAGGTACTAAGTAAAATATAGTAAGATATTACTAGTTAACTAACAGTAAGGTTAACACCAACAGTAACAGATGGAAACAAAACCAATTCAATTGAAAAGAACACAACATCGCAGCCAATAAAGTATAAATAATAAAAAACACAACTGTAGAGCGCAGAATTATCGTACGTACGTCGTTGTCGAATGTCGAATAATTATCAATCAGCCAAGAATGAATAATGGCGCATGCGCAGGTTGGTCGCGAAAAGCCAAGATTTTACAGCGCAGAAAAAGAGTAGCTAACTAAATTTATTTAGTAACAATTATTAGATTATTTATTTAATATATAATTTTGAATGAATTTAGTAAATTTTTGGGGTTAGAAATAGGGGTGTTATTAGGTATCCCATAGGAATTAGGTAGTTTTTAGGGTAGGAATAGATAGTTAGAACCCCTGGGATAGTTTGTGAAACCTTTGTCATCATATGAAGTTAGAAAATCAAATATTAACGTATTTAATTTTGGAAGGAAAATGGTAAAAGTTCAGGGACACCAAAGGTTAAAGAAAGTGGGATTGTGGGACGAGTTAGGGTGTTCGCAACCCAGGAAAAAGATGAAAAGTAGTCCCACGTTAGGATAGAAGTTGTTCCTGCTCGATGAAACCCTAATATATTTATAAATTGGGAAATAAGGTGGAAAAGTTGATTTTTTAGGTAAAATGGAGTATTGTGTCAGGGTATAGAAGTAATGTATAGAGGTATGTAAGGGGTTCACCCAGGTGAGGATGGGTGTTACCCTACCGAGGGCGATATATAATACACCCCACCGGGAGAAATTAATAAATCCGAGAAAAATGTGTTATTTAAGCCAAAAGTAAGGGAATTTATAAATTTGTAAATTTCGACCCGTATTTAAGAAATGATAGTCCCCGAAATAGGAGTAAAATGGGGTAGTTACGGTGGTTACCCAAGGTGCGGCCGCGTGCCATTCCACTCAGGAAGCATAACCACCACCCCCTTTTGGGAAAGTTCTGAAAATGGAGTAAATCTTGGTGTTTATTTGAAAATATTGAATATTACCAGATTTTAGTTTCAAATTAGTATTTTGAAATATAAGAACCATATAGCCCAAATAAAGAAAATTATGAATCTCTATGCCCGAAATAGTAGAAAATGTCCAATCAAGAGAGGTTATAAGAATCGCCCCTCTGGGAGAGTCAATGTCTCCCCAGGGAAGGAAAATTGATTCATGTTAGTTTTAAGGTTGAAGTTGAAATCAGTGTAAGTGTGATGAGTTGGGGAGAGGAAATACAAGGTTGGACGTGCCCAAAAGTTGACAACTGTCTTGTGTACGAGCAACTGAGGTATTCACTTTGGATCTAAACAGATCACGCTCAGTGTTCTTTTTGCCCTTGAACTCGTTCTCAACAGGTCCACGAAGAGGGCTTGGATTTCTTGGTCGGCCGTCGGCGCCACGTTGCAGCTTTGCAGAAGATGGCGGTTTCTCCACCCATTCGTCGTCATCCGCTGTTTCACTGTCATCACTATTGTTATTATCAAGTCTGCTGCGGAATTTTCGTTTCACAGCTCCAAGACGCTTTTTAGCTTCTTGGCTTGAGATCTTTTGGCTCGTTTTAGGAAACTGACGAGTTTCTGCCGCAGCAGTACGTCTCTCATCATCCCTGGTTACTCGATCAGCATTTCGTGGTGGCAACTGCCTACGCCCCTTTTTCGCTGAAATTGGGTCATACATATCGCTACTTTCGCCGCTAGTGCTAGAACTTTTACTCTTGCTTCGGCTACTACCACTATCTCCACTCTTCTTTGCAGTACCTTTTCGTGACTGCTGGTAAATTTCCGCGGGAGACTTGCGGTAAGCAGACTAAAGTGATGAAATATTACCTGGCCCACGCCGATAATCCACATCCGGCTTTGCTCTGGAATTAGAACCGCGACATTTAGTAATTGACGAGTCTCGCGCTTCATCAGCATAATGATGATAATGACGGTGATCAACGTCCACCACCTTGCTCCGGCGATCAAGATCTGTGTATTTGCGATTATCAGAACTGCGGATAGCATCTCGAGATCGAGACCGATGATGAATTTCGCCAAAACTTCGACCACCGCCATCCATCGCGCCGTGATCCATTCTTCCAAAGCTCTGGCTATGTCGAAAATTTCTGCTATCACGAGACCTACGCTGTGGACTGTCGCCTGCATCCCGGCGTTGCTTAGCATGATGTTCACCGTAGTTGCGACCACTGTGCTTAGTAGGTACAGACAAGGCGCTTGCCTCCTTGTTATTAATATCTCTGGCTCTTTCACGAAAATCGTTTTTTCTTCCATGAGCTACTTTACTCGAAGCGTGTCGACTACTAAGTAACCTTGCTTTGTTGTCATCGTCGGTGCTTTTATCGGACCACGCACCGCCGCTGACGTCACCGTGCCATCGAGATCTAGACGGCGATCGAGACGAACATACAGTATTATATACCTGCGGAGACAAATCCGACTGTGTAGGCTCCATAGAATCGGGTATCGCGTTAAAAGACGGCCCTCGTGAGTGATACCCCCGCCATCACTGTCGTTATAACACGTATGTGTGTGTAATTTATAGCGATCACCACGTTTGCGATGCTGCTTATGATAGTCCAAGTCTCGAGTACGGCTACGGTGCGAAGTAATGGTTCTTCTTTGCTGACGGCTCGCACCGGCCCGCTCTCCGACTAGGCACGGACGAGGTCATGAACGGGTGCGACCGTCCTAAGAAAAGAAAAGTGTCCGACTGTATAATGCTCCTATTATCCGTATATGATCTGTACTGTACATCTCTTAAAATAAAGCGTTGAAAATTACTCCTTGTGTCTCGTGTTGTTCCTGCGCAAGCGCCATAAGTGCGTCCGGAAGGACGGGCCTACTCCGCGTGCCACGGCTTGACGAAAAATACTTTCCAAGCCCTGACACGTGCTGTTCGCCACATTGTTTGTTGACGATAGAAACGGGATCCTAGCGAGAGAGGTCCGCAGAATTATCTATTAAACTCGCTCGTGAAATTATCATACTCTGCTAAAATAGACCGTTTATTAGGAAAACTTTATCACTCGCCACTACTACCGTTAAGTTATAGCGTTGCCAAATAGATAGTCCGACGTTAAACGCCTCAGGGCCTGTCGGAACCCTATGGGGGCCACATGGCTACAATGGATAAAGTGTTCGGCTAAGGGTAAACTAAGCAAAACTCAAAATTTAACTTGTAAAATCAACCTTTTACTTTAGGTTACGCTAGACTAAACAACTTCCATTAGATTAGGACAGGGAATATCGGCTTGACATTATGACCTGGGAGCAGGTTTCGGTGTCAACCTCCCTGGGGGACCTCAGCAATCATGCCAAGATACTAGACACGTGCGCAACCAATCGGGCGGGGTCCGAACACACCCCGTGAAGCGCGCCTGCGGCCTGCTAAGCTCCGTAACTTCTTGGGTCTGACCAAGAAAAGTGGCTAAATCGTAAAACTTAGGGTCCGCCCTTGAGGTTATGATAGCCGGGGTCGTAAGGGCATGGTGTTAGGAAGTTGCGCCATGCAGCTGCGTCACCGTTATTACAAATATGTTGCTTATCAATATGTTGTATATATATATATATATTTTGCCATTTATATCATGAATTGCCATTGCATGTCTTAATCATAATTGTGCATTATTTTGGACGGGTTCACATAAGCCCACAGGAAGTTTGATTCGGCTAAGGGTTTATATTTACAACGAAGAGGAAAATAATAGGGTCTTTAACCGGCATCACGATAGGAAAACTGAGCGGAACTCGACCACTTGTGCCTATTTCCCCATTGAAACTTTAGAGTTGCGACTGTCTGGGGATAGCATGCCATCGATTAATCGAGCTAGACCATTACCAACCTGGTGGTCGAAACCAAGAATATCAAAATTACGCACGCTGAATAACATATGTAACCATGTTCACGCGTAACATACGTCGTCATGGTTAAGAAAACAACGAAAAACTAAAAGCTTTAAATCAGGGGTACGGTAGTGTCCGATTATTCGGAAATGACGATCACCGGGCTTTTCTGCCGGCCCGTAGCCGTCTAACGGCTCCAGTTCCTGGAAAATGACCCGAGTGCTTCTGTATAGAGAAATTCACTCCAAATATACGTGGAGAGCCTCCGCCTGTTGCCGCGTTAATCCGGACCGGCCGACGAAAGCGCCCAATCACAATTGACACTCTCTCTATCTGTGATGATTGTAGTGTCCCTCTAACCGCTGCCTTTCGGACAAGGAGATCACCTTCGTTCGAATCGCCCTTCCAAGGCGAGTCCAACGATACCTGGCGAGCGTCGCTCCGCCCAACCGTTAGTGCGGGAGAGCCCGCTGAAGCCCTACATACTTGTATATCTCGGAACCCAAATGTGGGTCCCGACCCGTTACTACGTCCAGCCCATCGTGTTTGCTATCGATCGGCCCCGTTCTTCGTCCTGGGATCGAATCTCACCCCGGCCCTCGAAAATCCCCAAGGGTTTACCTTGTACCGCTTTCCCTCCCGTGTCTCTTCTTTTTACTCTCCGTGTCCTCGCTGCCATTTTAGCTTTCTCTTTTTCTCTCTTTAACCGACGTCTTTGGTCGGTTGTTGCTGTTGTCGTTGTTGTTGATGATGTTGTGTGGTGTGTTTCCGTCGCTCAGGTCGCCTGTGTGTCTTGTGTGTATTGTGTATGAGTGTTCATGAGTATTGTGTGTGTTTATTATATAGGTATATATGAGGACATGACAAAAACAAGACGAACGAGGACAAGACATACAAAATCGTGTTAAATTTATAAGTTTTACGAACGACTGGACGTGAACGCTTGTGAAGGAAGGGGGTGTGTTTAGGGCCCTCCCGTGGGTTCCTGAGGCATGCGACTAGGGCCCCCTGGCAGTTGTGAGTTCCTGGGAGTGTGTTGCACTTCCAACCTCAAGATGGGTTCATTCCCGTCACCGGCTTCCCTCCCTAGGGACGTTTAAAGACACTATGTCACGACACCTGAGAAAACGTCAGATAGGAATGTTTGGCTTTATCTCGCAAGCCGACATATAAACGTGCAATGTTTGCATGTTGATCCATGGATTTGATGGCAAAATTTAACCCGAAGTTGGACTCTTAGGACGCTTGCGCAGATGATGGATGGTACCGCTAACTCGTCGAACAATAGGAGTTTAGCTTCAGATATACGAGTTAGCTAACGAAATTTGATGAATGGGGACATGAAGACGAGATTAACCTGAAATAAGGATAAAATTGTTAGCTTATTCCGACTGTTCCCATACATAGGACGACTTACTGATTTCTAATTTGATGCTTGATTCAACCATTTTCGTGGGACAATTGGGGAATAACGGACGATTTAGGTTGGATAAGAGGTTTAAAGATATGAGTGATGGGTTTTGGGTGAGAAATTTTAAGCTGATTGACATCGGTTTGAAAATACAGATGGGACAGGGTTCAAAATTTCAAGAAAATTCGGGTCAAACTTGCAGTTGTTTGACCTCCGAGTATTCGGAGGGTTCAAACTTGATGTCGGCGATTTCGATTGAAGCCGACTCTCTCTAAAGGACACTCAGGGCTTACGATGCCCGTCAAAAATAAGATTCGGGGAATTTTCTAATTCGGCGCCCGGGTTTGAACTCAAAAATGCGGGCGTCAAGAAATCGTCAGTGATTGAATGGCGACAAAATCGCTATCCTACAATATAGGCGAAAAATTTGAAACGACGACCAACGCTTCGACTCTTGGAATCAGTTTGACTTCGGCAGCGCGCAGTTCGGTCGACTTTACTGACCGGTTCCGACGCTAGAGTTTCAGAAGTATGATTTTGCAATGAATTTTTGCTTTCTCGTGCTTTTCGTTCTTCGCGTTTGGAATGATATTCGACCGTTGGAGGACCCGCGCAGACATCTTGCCTCTCGCGAAGGTGGTTAGCTAGTGCTGCCACGGATCGAAGATTGTAAGTGAAGTTTCGGAGTAGCCTGGATCATGGTGGTTTATTTTCCCCAGCTGTAACAGTGACAGATCATTCATAGAAATTTAGTTGACTGTAGCTCGACCGTGTACCCTATAGGTTGACTTGACGTTCGTTGTTGGACGTCTCGCTACCCACGCCGACTTGCTACGCTTTTATACGTTCCTGGACCAACCTCCTCAGTCGAGTTCCGTTTTTGGCATTAAGGGCGATTGTACTGGATGGTACTAAATACTAAATGTAGGCACCAAAGTCGAAGTCTTTCTGATTCGCCGTGGTATTAGGTAGGACAAATCAAAATGGACGCCTCTCGTCCATGTTTTACATGACTTGCCGCACTTGAGTTGGATTATCAAATTTTCCTGAGCTGACCACGGTAAAATTTTCCAATGTGTATAAGTTGCAACAGTAGAGACTTGCTTCGATGTTTACAGTTATGGTTTCTAAATTTATAGCTTAGTTGACCGTTCGACGCTCGTGCGTTGTTTGAGCTCGAACTGACGTCGCAGTTAGTAACGGACGACTAGCCTCCGTTGGGCTACAGGAAGCCCCAAAAAAGAAAATTTCATTTATTTGAACGAGTTAAGAAAATTTGCGGAACACAAAAGATTAAACAAGTTCTAACTAAGTATTTCAGCTTGAGCGTAAGGTGTTTGCACCCCGCGAGGAGCGATTTTTACGAAATTATTTTACTTGGCTCAATTATCTTACTCTCATTTTTGTACCAGTATCTTGTTCGATTATTATTAAAGGCCCCGAGGGCATTGTCTAGGGGACAGAAAATTTGGCAGACATTTCAAGCAGACAGTAATCCCTAACAACCGACTG